>CM076409.1:17311944-17471944 GCA_038363315.1 Mugilogobius chulae
TGCCCACATTGCAAATGCATGTCTTAGCTTGAATCTAAGTGGTAGAAACTGCATAGGCATATCATTTGTTTGGTAAGTTGTTTGATAACAGTGCTGTGTCATGTTGAGGTGTTCATTCAAAGCCCTCAGAAAAAAATTGCGTGGGAACATGCATTTGTATTTATTTTCTGCCTTTGGGCGAGAAAACAAGTTACGAGTTTGTTAAACAAGTGAGTCAAGAAAAGAAAAACATAATCTGGAGATATATAAAAATAAAAACATGAAGTGGGCTCAAACATTTGCTGATTGCATGCAAAAGTAGCAATTACAACCAATCAAACAAATTGTAGTTGATAAAAACGCTTTGCAAGTCCAGAAGTGAAATTCTGATCATCAGACCTTTATTTGAATTTGGACCAATTATTTTATAATAGACTTATTACATTGAGGAAAAAGCCTAACCACTGCATGTTGGCTGGCATTGGAAAGTTTACACCTAAAAATAGCACAGCAGTTCTCTTTAGCTGCCTGTAGGACACATGCCACAGGTGTGAAGTCACCATGACTATTCTATTTAACTTTTTGTGGCAGTAGCAGCACTTTGAAATTTCTTTGAGAGATAAAGTGAATTATAGGCTTTACAATTCTCTATTGTTATGAAGATAAAATATTACAGGCTGTAGGTACACGATGAGCAACATTTTTAATTTTGAGTTGCATGAAATATTTTTTTATGAACATTTTTGCTTCATAAAATGACAAAGCAAGAATCGGATTTAAAGGTGCACCGTGGAACTTTCTGAATGTACAAAGTCATCTACACAATTCAGTAGAATTAGAAAGTTAAAACTATACTTTGGGATTTTCTGAATGGAGATGAATACATTTTTTGCCACAATATGAACAAAATCAGCTAAAGGAACCGCTTTTCTGTGATGTGCTCAGTTCCTCAAGGTCAAAGAATAGACTATTTTGTGGCCATGCAAGCCCGCTCAAGATAAAAATGCAGATTTTTATTAATTATTTAGTGTAACTAAGGCATCTAAATGACAAAAATATGCATTTATAAAAGTTTATTTTTGGCCAAAATGTTGGGCAGTGCACCTTTAACGTAGGTATAGATACAAACCTGATCCAGTGATTCCCATTTACTGAGGAGACTATGGTGCTGCTCTATAATCAAATTTTTGCCCCATAATCTAAAAACAAACTGAACAATAAACGGGTGGTGATACTATGATACTTTAGGCATGTGCCATTACAATAAACATTTATAAGTAATTAAAGTAAATATAATCAATGTTTTTTAAATCTGGCAGGCAGTAATTGACTTTTATATTCCAAAACTGTTTTAAACAAATACATTCATTTTTCAAACATGGAATATTTATATTTAGTGTGGGAAACACTGGCATATAAACCATAAATAACCCAAAATGAAGACAAGTCTTAATGAGACCAAATCAGGTTCACGGTCTAGAGTTTGATGTCATGACGCCAAATGTAGTAACACTGCACATTGCGGTGAAGTATCAAAAAAATAATTCACAAATTTAAAGTCTGGTAATTTTCGATGTGAGTAGCTCCATGGACTAGACCCATTAACTTTTTATATTACAATAAAACTGCATTTAAAGGCAATTAATTTGGTCTGCCTTCCACCTGATTGAAATATTATAGGCCTGGTGTGATGCGTGATTGCGTTAACAAAAAATAGAACTAATTCAGATTTGTAAGCAATAAAAAATGTTTGCCTTAAGTTAAATAGGCCTGCATTACACACTCACTAATTCACTCCAAAAATAAACTGTTAAGATTTAAACTGGTATCTTGGGGTAGATTTTTAGGTGCAAGGCTGTCAGCCACAGAATACGGTCGGTCCTGTTTTCTACAGAAGAGCTGAACCTTTAGTTTTTTGACTAATTTAATTTTGTAATTTTTTAACTTGTAAACTGTGAAACGCAAAAACACTGAAGCCTGGATAATGCACAAAACCAACACTAACAGAAATGATTGAATCTTTTTTTTAACTCATATTTTACTCATCAACTCTCTCTTTGGTTAACAGGGAGCAGCCTATCTTCAGTTCACGGGCCCACGTCTTCCAAATTGACCCCAGCACCAAGAAAAACTGGGTTCCCACAAGTAAACATGCTGTTACAGTCTCCTACTTCTTTGACAGTACAAGGAATGTGTATCGAATCATCAGCCTGGAAGGGTCGAAGGTGAGTCAAACTAAATTTGTTTTTATGTTTTCTGTTACAGTAGGGCTCTTATAATTCCTGTTCTGTTGTGAGTGCTTTTCATGTAGAATATAGAGAATAACATGCAGGTTAGGGAACGCTTGGTGATGGTCAGAGGTTGAGGCGCCATGTGTTCAGGCAAATCGCTTCTGCTGAGCTGCCCCAGGGCCATTAGTCATCACTGAGGAGGGAGGGTTTACTGTGTGAAGTACTTTGGAAGACATAGATAAATAAACCATTCATTCATTCATTTGTTCATTTGTTCATTCATTCAAAAATACTTACAGCATGAATGATTAGTGATGATCTTGTAGTTTTTGTTTTTTAAATGTCAAGTTAACCAGATTAGATTTAGTATGCAGGGTTGGTGAAGTTAAATGAGGCTCTAATTAGTTACTGTGTGTGACCAGGACTTGAAACGAAGATCCTGGATATGAAGCTCAACTGGCTAAAGGACAGATATGATTTTGTGTTTTGACCTTTTAAGCCTTCTTCTGAGCTTCTCCAATGCAAGGCGCCAGAACCAATAGAAAAAGTATTGTAAAGCACAAATGACTGTCATGTGTTTCCCACATCAGAAATTGAGTTTGAGCTCTATATACTGACTAGAAAGAAATCACACAGGCGAAGCTGTCGAACAGATCTTGCCTGATATGCTGCCGCTGCAGTCTAGATGGTTTATGGACACAGTGTAAAAGATCTTGAGAGATTTATCTATGACATCACAGATCAGGGGCATTCACAACAGGGGCAATAAAAATATCTCATAGACAAAACTTCATCTGTGTATGTGATGAGGAATAAAATTTAGATTAGAACTAAAAACTAAAAAAATGTTGATTTGCATAATACACGAAAATTACCTTTCACCTTAAAAGATGCACCGGCTTACTGTTGCTCAAATACTAAGAGTATTTGTGTGCGCCATAAGATATTGCAGATCAAAGATATTGAACAACGATGGACTCCAAGCTTAGTGGAGTTTGCATGTTCTTCTAGTGTCACTGCGGGTTCTCTCTGGGTACTCCGGCTTCCTGGCTTCCTCTCTAAAAACATTCATGAATAGGTCAACCGGCATAACTGTAAATTTCCTAGTGAAAGAATAAGGGAGTGAATGATTGTTTGTGTTTGTCTCTATGTGTTAACCCTACGAGTTGGCCTCTGTCCAGGGTGTTCACTCGTCTAACGCCCAAAGTCACTGGGATGCATAGTGCTGAATTATAAGATAAAAAAACAACATTAATTTCAACATTTTTCATTTTTCTACATCTATTTGTCAAAGTGTCTGCCTCATCCTTAAAGAGAACCTGATTTTTTACTGCAGATCCTTGAAGCGCCTATCGGTTTGTGTGTTAATTTTTGAAAGATTTTGAAACTAATTGGGACCTTGTAAAATTCAAAGCAATGGAAAAATGACTTGATCCTGGATGGAAAATATCTTCCCACAACTTCTACTTGCTCCTTATTACTATTATTATTATGTCCTTTCTTTTTAATGTTTATTAATGTGTAATACTGACGTGTTGCTTAAGGAAAACATACAAAAATATGAACAATCTTCAAAAAGGGGACAATCTTATACAATACAATTTTCATATACTGTAGTTCACAAACCTTCATACAAACTTGTCTTTAAATCTGAGCCTAAGAACAGTTTTAATAAGACATTTATCAAATGTTTTATACTGATGTTTGATTCTTCTCCTAAAGGCTATTATTAACAGCACCATCACGCCAAACATGACTTTCACAAAAACCTCTCAGAAGTTCGGACAATGGGCTGACAGCCGGGCAAACACTGTGTACGGTCTGGGCTTTTCATCAGAGAGTCATCTGGTCAAGGTCAGAGGTCATGCCTGGATTAAAACTTGATATATTTAGAAGAATGATCATTGAAGCAACATAAAAATAATGCTTCTGTGTTTTTAATAGTTTGCAGAGAAGTTTGCAGAGTTTAAGGAAGCAGCAAGGTTGGCCAAAGAGAAGTCTCACGAGAAGACAGAGATAACCAGCGTTCCATCACAGGTAGTACTTTTAAAATGTTTTATGTAACTGAAATTAACTTTACTGATTAACTCTGTACACCTCTGATAATGGAAAAATCATTGAAAACTTTGTGATCCCAAAAGTGATGCAATTAAAAAAAAAAAAAGAAAAACTAAAAACAAGAATTTTTAATGTTCTGCAAAGTTATAGTTTGGTTCTTGCATGTTTGAGTTGTATTATACTTTAATGAATTTGAGATCTGAGTGCTCAGAACATTTCAGCGCACCAACTCCCGAAGAATAAAACTTATTGGCATATGCTCAAAACCTTGCAAAGCCATCTAAATATACCGTATGTAAGAAAAATATAATTTAAAAATCTGTTGATGGTACAGTATGTAATGACTCTAAAGAAGCACAGCAGAAAATCACAGCAGGAATTCTAACAGGAAGAAACATTAAATACAGTCAGATAAACAAACGTACACTACTGACAAATATACATTAGAATAGAACAGAATAGTATTATTATGATTTATTTATTTATTTAAAGGACAATGTGCAGTTACATTAAAAAGGGGGCTGCGCCAGATTTAGCAACATGCTAGTTTCCATTTGTAGTCCTTGACAGTGTAGTGTAGTGTGACAGTACAGTACAGTACAGTACAGTACAGTACAGTACAGTACAGCATAGCATAGCATAGCATAGCATAGCATAGCATAGCATAGGATGGCATAGCATAGTATTAAAAGTGATAGTGGAACAGTTTCTGTGGTTGGTTAGATCAATATCGAGTTTTACCAAATTACCAATTTATTTTTTTTGTTTGTTAAAGCTAAATGTAAAAAGCATCCACTACACATTAATACATGCCACAAAAGATAGCACAATAATGTCCTTTGCTGTGAAAAAAAATTTATATACCTGTAAAATTTGACTACAAGTTCACCAACTGCTTCACAACTGCTTTGTTTTTTTTTTTATAAACCAACATATCTTTAGTGAGCTGTTGTTGTTGTTGTTGTTTTTTTCCTATTTATTGCATGCTATGAATTCCTCTTCCAAACTCGGCCCCTTAGGGTGTCGTCGTTAGGGGCAGCATGTTACCCGTCAAACTCTGTAAAAAAAAGGTAAATACTACAGACCTCTCATCACTGTCGTCCCACCAAACCTTATCTATCCGTCCTGTCTTTGTAGAACATGTTCCCAGACAGCAAAAACTATACAAACATCATTCATGAAAAATTTACACGTGAAAAAAAAAGTTACATTCAAGTGTACATCCAGAAATAAAGGACATAAAACCTTTATTGTTCAAACATTTAAAGTTTTACACAAGAATCATTTTCAGTCATATTGTATTTATTTATTTATATCTAATTCTGTGTTTATGTGACTTTGCACATTACATGAACTTTTCTTACAATCACAGAAATCATTAAATATTCGTTTTTAAAAGATATGGTAAGTAATAATTAAATACAAAGATTTACAAATAAAAACTGGTATTTTATGCAGGTAAAGACATAACATAACACATTTTCTTTTCATATTTTTTTCAAAAGTATCGAAGCATAGTTTTAGCTGTTTGGGTCCTTGTAATGTTGCTAGCCATTACATAGGCTCCATGTTTTAAATATATTAAAAATGACAAAATACAAGAATGTTTTAAACGTTTATTAAATAAAGTTATTTGAACATATAATTGTGCAGAATTACCTGTAAAGAAGATAAAAGGAAAAAGGATAAGTACAAAGTAAATTTACCTGTAAAATAAAGGTTTACTCACCTCTTTGTCTGCCTCAGGTGCGCCAGCCAAAAGAGTCCCCAGGGAGCTGGAGCACCTTTAAATGGTTCCGGGGCAGACCATTGTCAATGTAGGAGGAGGGGTGTTTGTTTTTTAGCAGTTTTAAAATTTATATTTACTTAGAACATTTCACTGCTAATTTAAAATCAGAGCCTATTTTTGTATAATGATTGAATTGATTCAAGCTACACTGTTTTTCTATTGTTGTTTTTATTTTTGGTTTAAATTAATGGTAATTTGTACTTACCTGTGAAAATTGATGAGATTGTCCAATTAGTCTGAGGGCCTATAAAAGGTGCTTCAAGGCAGTTGCAAAGTTGGTTGGTGCTGTGTGGACATGTTGCTGCTCCTGTTCTTCATGTAAATATGTAAATAAAAATGTCACTGGGATTCTGCACAAAACTTCGACTCAGCTCTGCTCTATCCTCCTTAAACCGTTAAGGTTGCTATCACGGCGTTACAATTGGTGTCAGAAGCTGGGGCCCATGCAACAGAGTAACTGAGGATGATGACTACAAGAAGAAAAGGCAGAATGACCTACATGAAGATCCAGATGTTGGGACAAGTGAACCTACTGAAGCAACTTGCAACCCTGGGGACAAGATTGAAAAGTTGACTGAGCTGGTAAGGTCACTCGCACAGTCCCAAGCAGTCAATAATCAACGTCTAGAAAAAGAAGCAGCACATCAAGAAACAAAATGGAGAAACATACAGCACCAAATGAAGGAAATGCAGTCCTTGGTGACTCGCGTCATCCAAGGACGAGATGGAGAGCAAGAGATTGCTCCCCCTACAGTTCAGAATGAGAATGAAAATGAAGTTGAAGGCCCCTCTACCTGTGAGCACAACAGATTTTTCAGAGAGATGGTAATTCACAGAGAACCAAAGCTGTTGCCTCTCTCCCCCGACGATGACATCGAACATTTTCTCACCACCTTTGAGAGAATGGCTCAAGTCTGCAGATGGCCAAGAGATGAGTGGGCTCTCCGCCTAGTGGCACTTCTCACAGGCAAGGCTCGCAGTGCATATGTACAAATGGACTTTGCTGACGCTGAAAATTATGAAAAAGTGAAAGCAGCAATATTGACAAAATATGAAATAACATCAGAGACTTACCGTAAAAGATTCCGGTCGACAGAAATCCTCCAAGACGAAACCCCAAAGGAGTTGTATGTGCGACTGAAGGACCTATTCGCAAAATGGGTCAAACCTGAAAAATCTACAAAACAAGAGATGTCAGAGACTTTAATACTGGAGCAGTTCCTGCGGATGGTGCAACCGGAGCTCGAGGTGTGGATCCGTGAACGGGACCCGAAAACGGCAGAACAAGCAGCAGAGCTGGCAGAGGTCTTCCTAGCTGCGAGGAAAGGACGTCACAACGCCACCTATGGGCACAACTCTTTCCAAGACCAGAGAGGCCGAGACAAAGCCCAAAGTAAGTCCTATGGGGGTGAAAGGGGTTTTGGTCAGAATAGGGCTATGTCTAGACCCAGGCAATTTACACCTAGCTACCCTCAAAAGCAAAGTCCTGCCCAAAGTTCTCATAGGCCTAATAAAGAGCTCAGGTGTTACTTGTGCAATGGCTTAGGCCACACCCAATACTCTTGCCCATTAACTAATAAATCCAAGCCTTCTCTTTATTGTGCAGTGCCCAGACCAGCTGTGCCCAGTCATTTTCTTACTACTCAGAAAGCTCGTACCTCACCTGTACTGATTAATGGCCACCGTACTACAGCACTTTTAGATACGGGTGGTTTCAGTCTGTGGTTTTGTCCAGCCTGGTGTCAAGAGAGAAATGGAGTGAAGACAAAACTAGCATTAGCTGCATTCATGGTGATGAACATCAGTATCCTACAGCTGAGATTTATTTAACAGTTGGAGGTCAAACTTTTCTAATGCCAGTGGCATTAGCTCCAAATTTACCATTTGATGTGATTCTTGGTAATGATGTGCCAATTTTGCTGGATTTGGTGCAAGAATCAGAAAATTCACATGAAAATCCTAATCTACCTAAATACTTACCAGAAAATCCTAATCTACCTAAATACTTACCTGAAAATCCTAATCTACCTAAAACTTACCTGTGAGTCCACCTATAAATGTGACAAAGAAAGCAGAGCCAACCAAAAGTTATAACATGGTTATGACAAGGGCTCAGACAGCAAATGAGTCTTTGCAAGAGTTACCATTCTGGGGGGTAGATCTTGAGCCTGGAAAAGAAAAAACTGTTAAATCCAAAGCGCAGAAAAGGCATGAAAATTCAAAGTAACTGTGAACAAATTTGCTGAAAAAACAGCCAAACCTTCTCACCAAATAGATTTTGAACTCCCACCAGATGTAGCCACTCTACAAAAAGAGGATGTAACCCTTAAACCTTGGTTTCAAAAGTTTCAGAAATTGAAGGGGTTAAAAAGGGCAGCCCAGGATGTTTAGATGAGGCAACATATATTATTAAAGCTGGCATTCTTTATCAATGCAAGGGCACGGTTGAAGCCTTAGCATTACCCAAACCAATCAGAACCAAAGTTATGGAGCTCGGACATTCAGTGCCATGGGCGGGACACATGGCTTCCAAAAAACTTTGTGTAGAATTGCAAGCAGATTTGTTGGCCGGGCATGTACAATGATGTTTCAAAATTTTGTAATTCATGTGAAATATGTCAACTTACCTCGTCCCGTAAAGCCCCAAGAGCTATGTTGCAGCCTCTACCCATCATTGAAACTCCTTTTGAAAGAATAGGAATGGACATAGTTGGCCCACTAGAACGCAGCAGTACAGGGAACAAGTTCATTTTAGTTATCTGTGATTATGCAACAAGGTATCCAGAAGCCTTCCCTTTAAAAACAATTAAGGCCAGAAATGTTGCTAACTGTTTATTACAGCTATTTTCTAGAGTGGGAATCCCGAGGGAGGTTTTGACTGATTGTGGGACAAACTTTATGTCTAAGTTATTACAGCAGGTTTACAAGCTCCTAGGTATTAAGGGTATTAGGACCACCCATACCACCCCAGACGGACGGGCTAGTTGAGCGGTACAACCAAACTTTGAAAAACATGCTGCGTAAGTTTGTGTCTCACACAGGAGCAGACTGGGACCAGTGGTTGCCGTACTTGCTGTTTGCATATCGTGAAGTGCCACAGGCCTCAACTGGCTTCTCACCATTTGAGTTACTCTATGGACGCCAAGTAAGAGGGCCACTTGACCTCCTCAAAGACTACTGGGAGAACCCAAACCCCTCTGAAGAGAATGTGGTGGCCTATGTGGTAAAAATGAGGCAACGCCTGGAAGAAATGTCTGCACTGGCACAAGAGACAATGAAAACCGCTCAACAAAACCAAAAGACCTGGTATGATCGCAAGCCAGAGAAAGAAGCTTTGAACCTGGTCAAAAAGTGCTTCTCCTCCTCCCCACCTCCGACAGCAAACTTCTCTCCAAATGGCATGGTCCCTACGAAATCACCAAAAGAGTGGGTAAGGTCACATATGAATTGTTTATGCCCGACAGAACCAAAAAACACCAAACGTTTCATGTGAACTTGTTAAAAGAATTTCAGTCTCGCCCAGAACCTGTCCTCAGCTGCTGATCTGTGCTGTTCAGGATGAAGAAACTCCGGAGAAGTTTATGCCTGGAAGTCTGAGTGAGTCACCAGTTATGGACATTTCACATTTGTCTGTCTTTCAGCAGGAACAAGTGACTCCTCTCATTGACCCAGAGCTATTCAGAGACACTCCTGGTTACACTGACCTGGTCCAGCACAACATTCGGCTGAAGAAAGAGGCACCTCCCCGCCAAAAGAGCTACAGAATCCCAGAGCGGTTGGTGCAAACATTAAAAAAGGAGATCAAATTGATGTGGGAATTGGGCATAATTGAAGTCTCAAACAGTGAATGGTGCAGTCCAGTGGTGCTAGTGCCAAAGAAAGATGGCTCACTGAGATTTTGCATAGACTTTCGTTACCTGAATGCTGTGTCTTTGTGTGACCCTTACCCAATGCCTAGAATCGACGAGCTGGTGGAGCGAGTGGGGCAGGCCAAATACATCACTACCTTAGACCTGAGCAAAGGCTATTGGCAAGTGGCACTGGCTCCAGAGGTCAAAGAGCTGACAGCATTCAAAACTCCTTTTGGTATGTACCAGTTTCGAGTTATGCCATTTGGACTCCAGGGGGCACCAGCCACGTTTCAAAGACTAATGGACTATGTTCTGAGAGATGTTTCAGACTTTGCCGCTGCATACCTGGATGACGTCGTGATCTACAGCCAAACCTGGGAAGATCACATGGCTCACCTGAAACAAGTCCTGGAGTGCATCAAGTCTGCTGGCCTAACCATCAACCCTCAGAAATGCTGTCTGGCTCAGAGAGAGGTGGAGTACCTGGGTTTTGTTATTGGTCATGGCAAACTCAGACCCCAGGTGGGAAAAATGGAGGCTATTCATTCTTTCCCCGTTCCAGTCACTAAGAAGAAAGTGAAGAGTTTCCTAGGTCTTGTGGCTGGTACAGAAAATTCATTCCCTACTTTGCAGACCGCTCAGCAGTGCTGAATGACCTCACCAAATCTTCAGCACCAAGGAAAGTCAAATGGACAGAGCAATGTGACTACGCTTTCAGAGATCTAAAGGAGGCTCTCAACAAACACACCGTTCTGCAGACCCCAGACTTCAACAAACCATTCATTCTGCAGACTGATGCATCTGGAGTCGGCCTAGGTGGAGTTCTGTTGCAGGAGGTGGATGGAGAGAGAAAGCCAGTGGTCTTTTTGAGCAGAAAACTTCTGGACAGGGAGACCAGGTATTCGACTGTCGAAAAAGAATGTTTGGCTATGAAGTGGGCAATCGAGTCACTGAGGTATTACCTGCTGGGGCGTCATTTCAGCCTGGAAACTGATCATCGCGCTCTCCAGTGGCTCCATAAAATGAAGGACTCCAACACAAGAATTGCGGGTTGGTACCTGGCCCTACAACCATTCAACTTTACAGTCTACTACAAACCTGGAAAATCCAACATAGTGGCAGATTCCCTGTCTAGAGTGTACGAAGAAGAGGTACTGTTCCCTTAAAAGAGGGGGAGGAAATGTAATGTTGCTAGCCATTACATAGGCTCCATGTTTTAAATATATTAAAAATGACAAAATACAAGAATGTTTTAAACGTTTATTAAATAAAGTTATTTGAACATATAATTGTGCAGAATTACCTGTAAAGAAGATAAAAGGAAAAAGGATAAGTACAAAGTAAATTTACCTGTAAAATAAAGGTTTACTCACCTCTTTGTCTGCCTCAGGTGCGCCAGCCAAAAGAGTCCCCAGGGAGCTGGAGCACCTTAAATGGTTCCGGGGCAGACCATTGTCAATGTAGGAGGAGGGGTGTTTGTTTTTTAGCAGTTTTAAAATTTATATTTACTTAGAACATTTCACTGCTAATTTAAAATCAGAGCCTATTTTTGTATAATGATTGAATTGATTCAAGTGTGGAAACCGAGGGTCGAAGAAGTAGAAATTAAGCAAAATACCGAAATTAAATGAAATTGTACTGTAAGATAATAGGATTTAGCCAAACCAACAACACCTCCGGCAAAGCCGGAAAATAAGACTAAGTAAATAAAGGCAACACAGGTACGCTTTACTAAAGAGGCAGAGACACAAATTCCGATTACAACAATTTATTGAAGTGTTGGAGTCAGGGGTTTTCGAAAAATATTAGTACTTTATTTGAAAATTCTAATTAAAAATAGCGGCCATATAAAATGCCAAGACATGCACACACACACACATGCACACGAACAAAGGAGCCAGGGAGCTGAGGTGAATTTGGAGGATGGGGAAGAGACTGGGGAAGGGAACTGAAAACAAAAACTACAAACAATAATACACTACACCACACACGCAAACTGAAAAGTGCACGGCAAAGATACTACAGTTTACCACCACCAGAGGGACACCACCATCACCACCACTTGGACACTCAGCTCCTGGAACAACAAAAGAAAACCAAAACTTAGTATTAAAATACACCGCAATAAGTCAACAAATCAAAGTCCACAAACACTGATCAGTAAACTGTTGGACCACAGCGCAGGGCACAATTAATTAACAATATGTGCACATTTGGTTGACAGTTAGGTGTTGCAGACGTAATTGACTTAATAATTGTCCTTAATTAACGTGATCCAGTATACAGTCTGTATCGGTCGAAGTCCGATGGGTTCACAGTTAGAGCAATGAACTCCTAAGTCCGTGCTCGGATTGTTCCTCTACACTTGCCCGAGCAATGTTAAGGCGTGGGACAAGTTGCACGTTACCGGTGCGCACTGACGCACAGGACAGAACAAATAAGCGCCCGCACAAGCTCCTGAGGCGCACAGCAGATCGGGACTGACCCGAGAGGAAGCAGGATAGGGCTGACTCAGGAAGGACAGCGTACAGCAATACGCAGCAACATACAGCGGACAGGATTATTAGCAGTAGCCTAATAACAAGCAGGGCAAAACGGCAGCGTCACTTGAGCCTGACCTGCAGCTCCTATGAGGGAGAGGACGAGGAGAGCAGGCTACGGTGCCACAACACGTAGCGAGCGAGGCATCTGTCCGCCCGTAAGTACGCGAACGTCCGTGCTGCTGTGGGGCGAGAGGGAACACGGAAATGGTGTGCCGGTGGGCGGGCACTTGCTTAAGGTCACAAAGGGAGAATGGCAAAAAGACAGGCACTTTTATGCCTGACAGCTAGCGTCCACAGCCAATGAAAACCCGGCCCCTCAAGTGGCAGGCCCGCCTACAAGCCGTAATGCCACATCTACCCCCTCGGTTTGCATCGGCGACCCGCCGGTGACCCACTAGAATACCATTTAAGATCACCCTTAGGAGGGTGCTTCCCTGTGGGGCTGCCATCCGGCTGGCCTGGGGAGGTGATGGGGATTTGATGTTGACCAGCTGTCGACCTAGAAGATCTGCGTATGGGTGCCTCCCTAGCATCAGTAATGAGGACCGGTTCAGGAGCCTGAGGACCCAGTACAGGTTCTGGCGTCCTAGGAGCCAATGTATAGGACGCCCCACTGATGGTGTGAGCGGAACTGCTGGGGCTGCTGTGCGTCTGATGGACACAGAAAGAAATCACCCTCAAAGGACAACTCACCCTCAGCAGCAGGTACACATGGAACAGATGGCGGACCTGGATCTGGAATAGGTTCCGGTAGATCACCACTGACCAATGCCTTCAGCAACGAACGGTGTACCTTTTTTATTCGTGTTTGTTGGTCCACTGGTGCAATAGCATACACAACCCCGTCTCCCAGTGGGGCCTGCATTATCACATGGGTCACCGGGTGCCACAAGTCTTGAACCTTGTGGCGACCCTTAATACCGTGGTTACGAAGCAGCACCAATTGGCCCTCCTTGAGAGGTGCCTCTATAACATGCTGATCGTAGTTAGCCTTCCTGCGGGCGGCAGAGAGACGTAATCTTTCTCTCGCTCCATCAAAAGCCACCTGCAGGCGCGCTTGGTGCTCCTGCACCCACTCATGCACACTCCCTGCCACGGGATCTTGCACTCGACCCAGCAGAAAGTCCAGAGGGAGCCGCGGTTCTTGTCCAAACATAAGAAAAAAAGGAGATTCTCCAGTAGACTGGTGTGGGGTAGTATTGTAGGCATAAAGGAGTTGGGGCAAACAAGCACTCCAGTCTCGCTTATGGGAGACCGGCAGCGCTCTCAGCATATTGTGCAAGGTGCGGTTAAACCTCTCGCACTGTCCGTTTCCAGCTGGGTGGTATGGCGTAGTGCGCGACTTTACAATACCATACAAGCCACATAGCTGCTGTATAAGCGTGCTCTCAAAATTGCGACCTTGGTCGGAGTGGATCCGCGCCGGAACACCAAATTTCGCAAACCACTCCGTGACAAGGACTTGTGCCACGGTGGAAGCACGCTGGTCCCGAGTTGGAATTGCCAGCGTGTACTTACTAAAGACATCAGTCATGACCAGGACGTTCTCCACACCAGCTGAAGTCGGTTCAAGCAATGTAAAATCAACTGCCACGATCTCATTCGGCCTTGAGGCCAGTAAATGGCCCATAAAGGCAGGGGCAACAGGGTTGTTGTCCTTGGCATACTGACAACGCTCACAAGCCTGGCACCATTGAGCCACTTCTCGGGACATTTCTGGCCAATAGCACCGGGAGCGCAACAAGGCCAAGGTCCGCTCAATCCCTTGATGCCCATGTTCCTGATGGGCTTTGGTGAGGACTTCCCTCACCAGGGCCCTTGGAAGGAGGAGTTGGTACGTCACCCCGCCGCCATCAGGACGAAACACCTGACGGTACAGCAGCCTCTCCATCTCGACCAGGCGGTCCCACTGGGTCAGCACCAATTGAGCCGGATGAGAGATGACTCGTCGCTCTTCCCGAGTAGGCTGTCGTTTCTGTTGCCAGAACGTCAGGACCTCCTGCAGGACGGGATCAGACTGCTGAAGCTCATAAAGGTCAGCAGGGGCAAAATTTGGAAACACAGTCATCGCAGACTGTGTTGCCCTGGTACCCACTCCTTCCAAAACTTGCTGCAATTGTTCTGGCAGATGCATGCCCAAAGCCGCCGGTGCCATTTCTTGTGTAGAAGGTCCAGGCTGGCGAGACAAAGCGTCGGCGTTTCCGTTGCACCTACCAGGACGATATCTCAAAACAAAATCAAAGGAAGCCAACTGGGATGCCCAACGCTGCTCAACAGCTCCCAACTTGGCGGAGGAGAGATGGCTCAGGGGGTTGTTATCGGTATAGACCACGCACTTGTGGCCTAAGAGATACTCCCTGAACTTCTCGGTCATGGCCCACTTAAGGGCCAGTAACTCCAGCTTCATCGAGCTGTAGTTTGACATGTTGCGCTCAGTCGGCCGCAAACCACGACTGGCGTAAGCGACAGGCCGCACCTTTCCTTCTTGTTCCTGGGAGAGCACTGCCCCCAATCCAGCATGACTTGCATCGACCTCCAAGATGAATGGGAGGGAGAAGTCAGCGTAGGCAAGTACCGGGGCCATGGTGAGCTTAGCCTTCAATGCATCAAAGCTCTGCTGACATTCTGTGGTCCAGGATCCAGCAACACTCTGGATGGGCCTCTTCCCAGACCGTTTCCCAGAAAGTTCAGCGACTCTACGATGTAAGGGAGCAGCCAATTTAGCAAACCCTCCACAAACCGTCGGTAGTAGCTTGCGAACCCTAAAAAGGAACGCAACTCCAGAGCTGTAGATGGTATTGGCCAATTAGCTACTACGTCGATCTTGCCAGGGTCCGTGGCTACTCCCTCCTCCGAGATCACATGGCCTAGGTAATGCACCTCCCTCTGAAAGAAGCGGCACTTGCTCAACTTTGCCTTGAGCCCTTCCTTCTGCAACCTCCCCAGCACCACGCCCAGCCTCTCCAGATGCTGCTGAACCGTGGACGAAAATATAACGATATCGTCCAGGTAAAGAAGGAGAGACTGGCATTGCTGATCCCCAAAGATTCTTTGCATTAAGCGTTGGAAAGTGCTGGGGGCATTGCAGAGCCCAAATGGCATGCGATTCCACTCAAAAAGACCGAAGGGCGTACAGAATGCTGTCTTATGCCGGTCACTCTCTGCAACAGGGACCTGGTTGTACCCGCTGGCCAAGTCCATTGTGGAAAACCAGCGGGCCCCTGACAATGCGTCAAGTGACTCTTCGATCCGGGGTAGGGGAAACGCATCCTTTCGGGTCTTGACATTTAGTTGTCTATAGTCAACACACAGACGAATGCTGCCGTCCTTTTTCCGGACTAGGACAATGGGTGAAGCGTAAGGACTGGAGCTCTCTCTAATGACTTGTGCTTCCAAGAGCTGGTTTATGTGCTCCTTAACCAACTCGTACTCCGATGGGGGAATACGGCGGTAACGCTGCCGGACCGGGACATCATCCAGGAGGGGGATGTCATGCATGATCAGGTTGGTACAACCCAAATCCTGATCATGTGCAGCAAACACAGAGGTATATTTCCTGAGTAATGATCGTACCTCCTCCTGTTCCTCCAAGGATAAGGGAGATAGGTCAATTGCTGCAATCGGGTCCGGAGCTGGGGCAGCAGCAGTTTGGGAGGAGACACTCACAGCGACTGGTGGGACCTCTGTCACTCCTGCAGGAAGACTCACCACATTAACCTCGTCCAGCGTCCCAACCAGGGTACGTTGATACAGCAGCACGTCATTGTCACCAACGTTGACAATGGGGACATAAGCAGTACCCCGGACCACTTGAACCAAAGCTGGTGATGCCAACAATCCTGCTGGCAGACCTGCGGCCAAGGGTTCAAACAGAGCGGTGGTCCTGGAGTACTGCTCCGCACAGGTTACAGGAACAATTTTCATAGTGCCCCCAGAAATACGAATAGCCCTTTTACCTTGCACCTTGACCTTACCGGGTTGTATCAACAGGGGTTGCATTTCAGCTGCATGACATTTTTGGAGTGCATCTACTAGCGAAGTTGGAGAGGCCGTGACGGGGACAGTGTTAAATAAAGCAGCTCCATGTTGCCCAAAAAGTTCTTGATAACATTTACGAAGGACATTCATACCCAGAACACCTGGAACTTGAGAAGAGGTGTTACCAGGAGGGTCCTTAACAACCAATACACCGCAATGGGGCATCACTTTGCCACAAAGTTCGATGGTTAGCTCTAAATAGCCAATATAAGGTATGGCAAGACCATTGGCTGCCCTTAATTGCAGCCAGTGACATGCTTGCAAACGCTCCTCCCCCACGGCTCGAGGTTCTTATGAAAGAAACTCTCTGACACGGTCGACACCATCGATCCAGTGTCAACCAAACACGGCACCTTTATCCCGGCCATATCTACCTCAATGTGGGGGCACGATGCAATCAATTTCGGAGCATCTGTCCTACCCCTAAAAGTACTGGCTGAGCCTGACGATGCCCCACCCGAGCTTTGGCTCTGCAGCACGGTGGGTACTAGTTTTCCGGCTGCTGGCTAGAATGGCCTCGTGATGTCTGTGGACGGGGAACACGCAGACCATCGCAAACACTTGCGATATGGCCCGGCTGCTGGCAACGATTACAAATAATGGGGCCACGTCGAGGGGAACGACTACGTTGTTGTATTGTGGGTGCATTTTGAAGTAGAGCAATGCTCTGTGTCAGAAGGTTGAGCTGCTCTTGCTGCTTTAGTAGCAACTCTTTCATTTCACTCACCTCTGCCTTGGTAACGGCTGCCTCCCTTTGAGAACCACCATACATGGCATACTGTAGACCAAATGCCGAAGGCACCGAGTTACTCCGGCCGCGCACTCCAGCCGGCAGGCTTTCCAGTTCCCACCTAATTGCCTCTCCCCTGACCTCAAGCAGTGTCGCTCTAGGACTCCGGCGCACATACTGTTTAAGTTCGCGGCGCAAAGAACCATTAAGCACGTGTTCAATAAATTGGTCGCGCAACAGATTGTCAGCATTAGGCATCGGTGCTGGAGCTTGCTGCTTAACCTTATCCATCAGGCCCATCAATGCCAAAGAGAATTCCTGAAGTGTCTCGCCTTCTGTCTGTTTCCTTGAGAAAAATGCTTCCTGTAAAGCGACGTACGACTCGGCGCTCCCGTAAAGCTCCTTCAAAATGGCAAGTATTTTAGTTGGATCCTCTCGCTCCTCACGTGAGCGAAATTTGATCTCTTCCCTCGCCTCTCCCTCCAAGTGGTCATACAAAAGAATGCCTGATCTGTCAATGACAAGTGCCGCTCCCTAATGCAGGCCTGCGCCTCCTCGATCCACTCGCCAATGCCAATCCCTGATCGCCCCCTAAACGTGGGGCATCTACGATCTCTAGGAATGTAGACTAACCTTTCAGTACGAGGGACAGAAGCCGCAGGAGTTGCTGAGGTCCCGGCGCTGGGGGTTGGAGAAGCAGGTGCGTGATTGCTGCGCAGCCGCTCGTTGTCTGCCTTTAACTGAGCAATTTGATCTCTCAACTCTTGTAGCTCGTCCTCCATGGCTACAAGCACTTTAACAATAGTTACTCACCAATAAACTGCTGCCGTTTTGCCCCCGCAATGAAACACAAAAAAACAAATTACTATTGTCAACCCTAGGACAGCAATAAATAGTGTAATGGAACAGGTCTCTGCCAAAAACAGTAAATCCTGCCAACAGCGCCAAATGTGGAAACCGAGGGTCGAAGAAGTAGAAATTAAGCAAAATACCGAAATTAAATGAAATTGTACTGTAAGATAATAGGATTTAGCCAAACCAACAACACCTCCGGCAAAGCCGGAAAATAAGACTAAGTAAATAAAGGCAACACAGGTACGCTTTACTAAAGAGGCAGAGACACAAATTCCGATTACAACAATTTATTGAAGTGTTGGAGTCAGGGGTTTTCGAAAAATATTAGTACTTTATTTGAAAATTCTAATTAAAAATAGCGGCCATATAAAATGCCAAGACATGCACACACACACACATGCACACGAACAAAGGAGCCAGGGAGCTGAGGTGAATTTGGAGGGATGGGGAAGAGACTGGGGAAGGGAACTGAAAACAAAAACTACAAACAATAATACACTACACCACACACGCAAACTGAAAAGTGCACGGCAAAGATACTACAGTTTACCACCACCAGAGGGACCACCACCATCACCACCACTTGGACACTCAGCTCCTGGAACAACAAAAGAAAACCAAAACTTAGTATTAAAATACACCGCAATAAGTCAACAAATCAAAGTCCACAAACACTGATCAGTAAACTGTTGGACCACAGCGCAGGGCACAATTAATTAACAATATGTGCACATTTGGTTGACAGTTAGGTGTTGCAGACGTAATTGACTTAATAATTGTCCTTAATTAACGTGATCCAGTATACAGTCTGTATCGGTCGAAGTCCGATGGGTTCACAGTTAGAGCAATGAACTCCTAAGTCCGTGCTCGGATTGTTCCTCTACACTTGCCCGAGCAATGTTAAGGCGTGGGACAAGTTGCACGTTACCGGTGCGCACTGACGCACAGGACAGAACAAATAAGCGCCCGCACAAGCTCCTGAGGCGCACAGCAGATCGGGGACTGACCCGAGAGGAAGCAGGATAGGGCTGACTCAGGAAGGACAGCGTACAGCAATACGCAGCAACATACAGCGGACAGGATTATTAGCAGTAGCCTAATAACAAAGCAGGGCAAAACGGCAGCGTCACTTGAGCCTGAACCTGCAGCTCCTATGAGGGAGAGGACGAGGAGAGCAGGCTACGGTGCCACAACACGTAGCGAGCGAGGCATCTGTCCGCCCGTAAGTACGCGAACGTCCGTGCTGCTGTGGGGCGAGAGGGAACACGGAAATGGTGTGCCGGTGGGCGGGCACTTGCTTAAGGTCACAAAGGGAGAATGGCAAAAAGACAGGCACTTTTATGGCCTGACAGCTAGCGTCCACAGCCAATGAAAACCCGGCCCCTCAAGTGGCAGGCCCGCCTACAAGCCGTAATGCCACACAAGCTACACTGTTTTTCTATTGTTGTTTTTATTTTTGGTTTAAATTAATGGTAATTTGTACTTACCTGTGAAAATTGATGAGATTGTCCAATTAGTCTGAGGGCCTATAAAAGGTGCTTCAAGGCAGTTGCAAAGTTGGTTGGTGCTGTGTGGACATGTTGCTGCTCCTGTTCTTCATGTAATATGTAAATAAAAATGTCACTGGGATTCTGCACAAAACTTCGACTCAGCTCTGCTCTATCCTCCTTAAACCGTTAAGGTTGCTATCACGGCGTTACAGTCCTACTACAATGAGTATTGTCAACCATTTATCTGTTACTGCTTCTATATTAACCCCTCAGAAAATCCTTAATGACCCACACATCATAAAAACTAACGCAAATTTAGTTTTATAGTTTGGATTTGTTGAAATGATGCTGCATTGAGTTTTCTCAATTATTTTCTGTCCATTTGACGTCCCCAGGAGTCAGCTCCAGGTGAAACCCTTCAGGCACCTTTGACCCCACAAACTGTAAATGGTACAAATGATGACAGAGTTTCCCCTGATACACACCAGGTCGAAACAAGGGCAGAGACGCCCCAAAATGCACTGCCCTTCTCTCACAGGTGAGCCAGATATACCTTTTCTATAACACAGTTACACATGATTTTATGCAGCTCTAGTAGGAACTATTTAAAATAAAGAGGTGCATGTGCAAGTTATGTCAAGTCATTCATCCTTTATTCATGAGCTTTCTTGGGCCCTTAGCACTTTCAATACATGCAATAAAACACTATGCATGGTTCCTATGAATTATACAACTACAAAATGATGTGCTTTTCTATAATACATTGACTCATTAAATAAAGATCATGTATTTCTCGGTGCACAGTGTAAAGTATGTTTCAAAGGTGTTTGTTTGAGGCAACCTGCTGATACACCTCATATTTAGTTTAGGGGCCGCAGTGGGTTTGTGTTACAGTGAAGGCATTTGAATGCAGGGGCTTGTGCGTAACAGACATTTGATAGTCAGCAGTTTCTCGTATTCACACTGCTCGAGTCACATGTTGGTCTTGTTTTGCTACAAATGTTCTTCACAATCATGCCCACAACATGTTTTAAAATGTGTTTTATGTGATTTGACTATTGCAGTTCAACCAGCATCAGTAAACATTGGGAGGCAGAGCTGGCTGCTCTCAAAGGGAACAATGCCAAGTTAACAGCAGCTTTACTGGAATCCACAGCCAATGTAAAACAGTGGAAACAACAGCTGGCAGCCTATCAAGAAGAAGCAGAAAGACTACACAAACGGGTATCAATCAAATCGCTGGGCTTTAACCAAATAACTTTATTTGTGTGAATCTTTATTCAGTAAGTTTATTTTTTTGCAGGTGACAGAGTTGGAATGTGTGAGTGGTCAAACCACAGCAATCAAAACTCACAAGACAGAACTCAATAGAACAATAGAGGAGCTGGAGTTGGCTTTGAAGGACAAGGAGGAGGTAAAGCATTCAAAAAGATAAAGTACAAGATTCCATCAATATTTGTATTTATACTTTATTTTGTTTAGGAGCTGGAGAGGCTCAAAGCTGAAGTTGAGAGCACTAATGTCTTTCATTCACAGAAAGACTCCCTCACACAGAAACTACAGGTGAGCTATGCAGTGCCACTATGAATCAATGAAGGTTTTACTGATCATGATGGTCTTTAATGTTTGATTTGCTCCAGGACACAGAGAACCATAACCAGGTCCTGGAGGCCCAGTTGAGTGAGCTGGAGCAGCGTTTGGAGAACATGCAGCTGGAGAGAGAGGCCTTTCGGAAGAGCCTGCGCTCACTACTTCAGCTGCTTGATACTAAAATATTTGAAATGACAGAGCTGCGAGACACACTGGCCAAGCTTATTGAGACTAGTTAGAAATAAATGTGCACTTCATTCAAACTAAAGGTATCTGTCACTGCTGCCACCTTTCACCATGCCTTGGTATTGCAGCAAAAATACTTCACCTGCGCCATCTACTGCATGCTTGAAGCCACTGCACCGCACCACACTGGTCTGCTTTTGACTTTCTTCTGTAAACTCAAAAGACATATTGTTTTGTTAAACTCATCCTGCTCACGAATGACCAGTTAGTGGGCAAGAAATAACCTTTAGCGCTTTTTTGTTGCACGCCAAACATTTGATCTAAATCTAAATCAATGTACCTATCGTTTTTTCCTTTCTTACTTCTCTCCAGTTAAAGACACTACAGAAATACGAATTCTGTGCGTGGGATAACATTGTTTTTTGTTTGGTTGTTTACAAATATATTAGCAATACTTGGGTGCACTGGTAATTTTCAGTTACTTTTTTAAATTTCATTGGTAAGACCTTATTCTAAATATATTAAATATATAATTTTTACCAGTTTTATTTTGATATATTTAATTATTTCTATTGACAAATATCAGAATACACTTGTACAAACTGTGTGATGTATATTTTTCCTACTATTTTTGTTGCAACTGGAGCTACCCCCCCCAACTATAAAATATCACACACAAGTTGTCAAACCCATTTACATATTTAACTTAACTTGTCTGGTACATAGATGTTATTTTTGTTTTGACAAAAAAAATGCAATATTTTACATATTTAGCAATGAAATCAGCAGGTGGTTGCAGGTTAAAATGCATATTATTTGCCAAATAATGTTGTCATGTACAGATTTGCAAACTGCTGTTGTTGCCTTTTGGTACTGACATGCACACTGCTGATTTTGCCTTGGTACAGACATGCATCAATGGTAGCTAACTGAGATACTTCTCTTGGGATTTACTATTGCCAAAAATGTCACTAATGTTTAACAGTCATAGTTTCTCTACCTGGGGAAAAAAACAAAGAACACACTTAAGGGCTTCTCGTTATGGTACTTCTGAGAGAAAATAGATGTGGCTGTATTACAGTGACTCTGAATTACTGTGTCATGGCTTGAAAGGGAATTTGAACTCTTTAACGTTGAGTACATCACATGCTTAAACACAAATTGTAAGTTTGACTTTATAGTAAAATGTATTTAAACTTCTGTGTCTCCATTTGTTTGCTTAATTATACATTTTGAACACAAACTTGGAAAAATGATTTATTTGGGGAAAGTCAAATGGATATAATCAGGCAGCAAAAGACTAAAAAAGACACAACTCCTAATAGTAAACAATGTAAAATGCCACAAACCATAAAAAGTACATTTACATTTGTATGCTTAAAAACTCTTGAAGTTTAAGTTTATTAATTTCTAAATAAATAGTATACATTTCAACATGCTTACCATACATTTTAGGAATTTACACTTCATTATAATAAAATCTGTGTAATCTCTTTTAATTATTGCACTTATGATGTAATGGGTTTGTCAGCAAGTTACATGCATAAAGTCAAACATTACAAAAGAGACAACATGACGAGGCTTCACAATTATTAATGCTCAACGTGAGCATGGACAAAACCATGAGCATGGACACAGATCTGCTGTAAACCTTTACTGTTTCGCATGCCTTTTACACACGTGAAAGAAAGACGCAGCAAAAAAATGAATTAATAAGTAAGTTGTACAAAAGGCAGTTAAATAAACTAAAAGGAGAGGAAACATGTAAAGGCTGCATGTGTTTCCAGCAGGGGGCATGTAAACCTAACAAGCCCACGTGCTTTTCAGACCGTTCATCAGACAGAAGTGAGCTTCAGTACTCTAACCACTGCAGATAAGTTTGCAGTAACATATATATTTATTCAAATACTGATTTGGTCGAGAGCAGCACAGTATCAATAATGGTGTGTTGTTCTACCATTGATATTGTACCTAAAAGCACATCATACTTTCATCGATGCACACAAATGTGGCACATTAAAGGACAAAATTGAGGCAATAACGTGTAAAGAATTCCTCATTCAATATGAGCACAAAATTAAAAGATTAAATAAAAAAGCAGTTTGATTACTAGATGGAATTTGTTAAAGTATGTGTACTTGTAATTAAATTAAGCAATTATTTATGAATAAATGTGTAACCTTAAAATTACAGTACATTTACATACAGTACATATGAATATTCCAAAAGTTTGTTGTGGGAGGATCACAAACACTACAAAAAACAAACAAAACAAACCCATTACAGCAAACAAAAGCACAGATCCATGTAGAGTGATACAATGAGAGGTTAGAGGTTGTATCCTTGTCAAGAATTTCAACATCTCCTACTGGTTTCTACAAATACCGGTCCTTTTCAGATGTACAGCAGAAAAAGCACTTTCCTTATACAAAACTTTACTGCTTTGTTGGCTATTGTTACTCATCACTCTCTGTTCATTTTGTTCTCTGTGGCCTTCTGCCAATATAAAAGTATAAAGTTGATCTAGTAAACTAGTTTTCCCAATCAGTGCACGGAAGGCCTTCGTCTTCAGACTCGGACTCAGGAGAGGCCTCCTTAATCCTCCTCAGTGCTTCATGAATGCTGCGTGTGAGTGCGTCAGTTGAATGAGGGAAACTCTTTCCATGGCGCTGCTGCTCAGGGCGCGCTCTCACCTTTCTGAGCCGGACACCTTGCCTGATTTGGGCTAGAATGTTGTTGCCGTCATCATCTGGGTCAGGGGCAAGAACACGGAGCTCAGCCTTTCTCAAATGAAAACTGCCTCTCTTCAATGAGGCCAGTACTTCATCCATAGGGGAACTCGCTGTAAAAATACATTTTGTTATTTTGCTTTCTGAAACTAAAACCTTATCTGAACAGCTAAAAGAGTAGCTCACCTCTTCGCCACTGTGATGAGTCCTGTGACGAAGTCTTCCTCAGTTTTTTTCTTGCGGTCAACAGCTGGCTGCTGTCGAAGAATCGAGGAGAGAATGGAGCTAGAGAGAGCGGGGGACATTCAGGCTCGCTGTGCTTCTGCTGCACTGGGCTGCTCTGGAGTTTTTCTTTTGTAACATCCTGCTGTTGCTCCTCTAAAGATGGGGAGGAGGTGGAGGAGGAGGAGGAGGTGGGGGGACACCCAAAGAGAGTGAAGGTGAGGCTGAAAGAGGAGGGACAGAGAAGAAGGGAGGGGAAAAGACAGTATCTTCAAGTGCAGGTGCTGGAGGTAATGATGCAGTATCACAGACGTCTGCTACAAGAGGAGCTGGACTTTCAGATGGAAGACTGGCTGAGGCTTCAGTCTGAACACTGGCCACTTGCATAACGGGGTCCAGGCCTCTCCTCTTTGTCTGAGTCTGGCGGAAGCGGCTGGACTTCAGAGTCACCTGACCTGGATAGCGCTAAATAACACACACAATAAAGTGGTTTTATTATTGACTGATATCAACTGAGTAAATAATTATCAACATTCCCCAGTTTCTGCATGCACGTGTGTCAGTCTCACTTCGAAAAAAAGATCTGAGCTAAAATAATATGATCGTATTGTTCAAGTAAACATGTCAGAGATGATATAAATAAATAAATAAATAAATAAATAGATATCCTAGATAAACACAATTTGTTTTTGTTTGTATTGACTCAATCGAGACATCTGGAAGCTACAACCGTTTAAAGGTTGTATGAAGGATTTTTCAAATCCAACAACAGCCTGCTGTTTTTCAATCGATGCACATGTGTTTCTCCTCCCAGGGCCACGCCCTTCACTGCAACTGGGCCAATGAGTTACTTAGGAACACTGAGAGTTTGCTTGACAAGTTAACAGGGCAATAGATAACGAGGTACCTCGTTATCTATTGGTCAACGTTTTACTGGCCTCATCATGTTCACAGTTTATATATTTTTATAATATTTTGTTTTGTTTAGCACAAGTTCAAGTCTGTTAGAAATCTATGCAACTGCTTTTGACCAAGACTGACAAAAAACAATAAAAAAAAATCCTCCATACAACCTTTAAACAATAAAAAAATCTCACTTGTCTTAGGCTGCGGAGTCTGTCCAGGGTGCGTTGTCTCTCCTGACTCACTCGAGCATTTCTTTGAGCTTCATCATCAGCATCACCCTATAAAAATGTGTTGGTGTTCAAAGGTAAATGTGACTTTTAATTAGAGATAGTCTTTCATTTCAGAGTTGATGCTTGTGCACATTCTTTACCTGATTCACTGCTTGCTGGCTTTTGCTCTCACCAAAGCTACCTTGAGTTTGCTGTGACTTCTGTTTATGATTGGCTATACAAATTTCCTAAACAAAAGGTTTTGTAAATAATTATTTTTAAGCAATCAAGGTGTCTTTCACAGTATTGTTCAAACTAACCTTCTTATTTTTGAGGTAGACCTTCTTTGCAGTGATACGGCCTCTGCGTGCTTCTAGCTGCCTCGTCTTCTGTTGTAGGACAAACAGTTCTTCATCTCCGAGAGGGGAGGGGGAGCTAAAGGTTCTTCAACACCCTTCATGGCATCCGGACTTTCAAAAGCATCATAATAAACCACTTCATCTTGTCGCTCTGATAAAAAAAAAAAAAAAAATCTTCTGATGTTCTTTAAACAAGTAATATATATAATAAATAATGTATGTTCACCAGTCATCTGCCTGCGCAGACTCTGCAGCTGTGCAGTGAGCAGCAGCTCCTCACAGCGCAGCACTTCTGATTGGATATCATAAAGCTGAAGCTGGAGCTCATAGTACAGGGCTTCCAGCTCATCCACACGTAACATGGCCTCTTCTCCACCGCGCAGACTCTGCATCTGCACAGCAGAGCAACAATGTTTGTAGAAGATATTATTAAGAGAAAACAATGAGTGAGTAAACAGTAGAGATAAATTAGTGTCAGTAACTTTATTGCCTAAACGCTGATAGGATAAATCTGAAAAGGGTGTATATAAATTACTTGCTATAATTTACTGTAGGTTAGATATCAGTTTTCATCATGAGTGAGAATTCGTGTTATTGTGATCCTGTACTTTGATTTAGTATGAAGGGGTTCTGATTTTGTAAATTCATCTACGAGTTACTCAAAGATTGTTATCCTCAAGGATGTTTGGAACAATTCTTAAATGGTTGAGCCATGAGTTCATATCCAACCTTTCACTTGGTCTTTTCAAACATGGTACAACAATTTTCTAAATGACCCAACAATTCTTTGTTAAATGATTTACCTCTTCTTTCAAGCTGTGTTTCCTTTGTTCCAGACAGATCTCCTTGGCCCTCATCAGCTGCAGAGTTTCTTTAGATACAGAATACTGGAGGCGCTCCATACGATCAACTGCTGCTGCCCAAGCTGATTTGCCAAATTTCTTCTGATCAACTTTCATTCGCTCATACAAGGCTGAAAAGTAAGCACAAACAATACATTTGCATGGAACTGTTTTCAAGTACAAAAGCACAGTTACAGTGATGACGTTGTACAGGTCAAATGTCAAACTAAAGACATTGAGAATGCAAAGAATTGCCTTTTGTTTTGTTTTTTTACCTTTCTGTGCGCGAGTGGTGGTTTCAAAAAACTTGACAGTCAGGTCCTGTATAGACATCACAGCAGCATGAGCTTTTTTCTGCCACTCCTCATCTTCTCTCCTGAGGCTCTCCACCCGCCGAGGTCCAAGACGCTCTGTCTCTAATGATATCTGGGTCAAGGGGCACAAGATCAATGGTCAATGTTCCTATTTTATCTTACTTTTTAACAAAGTACATTAGCCAGTGGCGCAGTGTACTGTAAATGTGCAAATGCAAGTCATTCTGAACAACAAGATCCAAGAAAAAAACTCTAATACTCAAACAGAGGAGGAAAGAAAGTATTTGAGTAATGTTCCACAGTTATCTAACATTTCAGCTGCTGTGAGAAGCTCTGTTTGAATATGGGCTGAGAAGTCAGAGGGGCAAGAGGTCTGTTCACACACAACTGATTCTAGTCTGTGAAATATAAGTGCTGTTATCATCTTTGCACAGTTAAAATACCTGCATGCAACTAAACCTTTTAGAATGTTAACTTTAAGATCTCCTCGTAATCATTGCAGATGGATAAGCATTAAGACAGACCAATTGACAAAACAAGTGCCACGTGTCTGAGCAACTGGACAATGCTCCCTTTAAAGTGCAAACATTTTCACAAGCCCGGTGACTCTGACATTACTTTAGTGCAACCCAGATGTGTGTTAAGCCAGGTTCTATGACCTAAAATTGTTATCACAATTTAAGAGAGAACTCATAATAACTGACAATATAGAGTATTTATGTGTGTTTGTTTGATATTTGAACTTAGACTATTTAAGTTATAGCTTATAGTTCTGCTTTTATTTCTCTTATTTCGATAATTATTTCTGTTGTTCAAGTATTTAGAGTGATCAGACATAAATTGAAGAAAATTTTTTGTCTGTCTTTGTCACAATTGAGCAAAAAAAAAAATCATCTGTAGTGTAATTATATCACTGTATTCACTATTCAACTTTTCCACATATCACGATACATATAGGATATAAAAAGGCTGTTCAACATCTTGATAAAGATCAAATCATGAGCTCATCTCTGTGACAATAGTTTTTTTTTATGAAATTGTCAAATCCTGATTTCTCATTTCTCTATTTGATGCATCTGTTCAAATACAGACTTTTACCCGCCTACTTTTTTAGCCTCAGAGTTGCCATATCCACTTTATAATAGCGACTTTGGATTTCTTTTTTTTTACTTTAAAGTAAAAAAAGAAGTGAATCATAGCTTTTTTTCAGGTTTGATTTACGAAAATATATTATTTACGACTGAATCATTGATTTTTTTAAAAACATATTTTCATGTCTAAAAGTCATTATTAATGTTAGAAATAATATTAAAATATGCCAGATTGAGGAATAGGGTTAGAGCAGGGGTTCTTAAACTCTTCAGACCTGAACCCCCAAAATAAGAGGTTCACAAACTTTTCAGCTTCGCAACCTCCCGAGGGGTCCCGACCCCCACTTTGGGAACCACTGCCCAAAATAACCATGTAACCAACTTGCGACCCCCACAGCAAAATAAAATAGAAAAATACATTTTTAGAAAATTTCATGTAAAAAAAAACAGTGAAACTGGGTTTAAATGTATTTATTTTTGTAAATTATAGCTTTATGTGATGAAATTTCTGTCGAACACAATCTTTCAAGGAAACCATTTTGCGACCCCAGATTTTGCTTCGCGACCCACCAAAGCGTCCGACCCCACTTTGAGAACCACTGGGTTAAAGAGACTTTGCTTGCTTGTTTCTTTTCGTAAAATCACGCAACTTTGGTCAGCCGTTGTCTGCTCTGAGTGATTAACAGCTCGATTTAGCCAATCACAGTGAAGTAGAAACTTTTTGGAAAAGAAGAGGATTTTAAGTACCTCAAATGCAATAAAAAATAGACAGTTTACAAGAATCGTGATAAAATTTAAATTCCGATCTGGCTCAAATTATGATATTACGTTTTTTGCCACATTGCCCAACCCAATACTATATTGTGCTCAGCCCTAGTATGAGCAAAGAAATCAGGATAAGTGAGCATGCTCATTGTTTTTCTTTTTGCTGTGGTGTGTGGTTGAGCAGCACGTGAGCACCAGAGCAGTGAGTGGTTTGGGAGGAACGCAGAGAGACTGTGGGAGGAGTGATGACATCAGGCCGTTTAGGGGGGAATGAAACCCAAAGGGAAAGCCTAATGCAACATTCACGGTCTCTATGTAAATGCCTGATGTTTGGTCTGAAAAGCAGGGGCTAAGCACATCTATAATTTAAATAATCACTGGTAGTTTTGACATTTTTCTGTAGATATTTTCAGTAGATGGCTCAGTAAACTTAATGCGAGCTAAGTAACAAAGTTTATTAACTTTTTACAAAGTATATTATGGAGCTCAACAATGGAAGATAGCCCTGGTTCTGGAATAAATTTAGAGACTTAAAACTTTGCCCTGAAGAATCCAAACAGAAATCTCTCAGTATTATTTGATACAAGATACTGAAGCTTATCAGAAACAGGCGAGCGTGGAATGACTTAGTGCAGAATTGATACTTTAAGCCCAATGACAGATTATCACATTTTTAGTTTGGTGTGAGATTCCTTGTGGTAAATACTTATCATAGTTTTACAGCAGTTAAGTTTCAAAAGATGAGGAAACTGACCAATAAAAGTTGAAAATTACAGGAAGTAATTTGAGTTCTAAAACACAATCCCTCCACACATGTCATCAAAAAGGCCAAACTGCAAAGACCATTTACACACGACTGACACATATTCCTGGAAGTTTGAACAATCATTCAACAAATTAAAGTGTTATATTAACTTTTATATATTTATCAAATCATTAACGTTTGTGTCATTTATGTAGATTTTGGCCCTTTTAATAATGTACTCAATAGGTAACAGTTGTGGAATTACCTCGACATAGTATGCCATATTTACCAGACAAAAGACAAAAAACAAAAAAATGTTTGGTGAATTCACTGTGTTCTACTGACAAATGTAGTAACCTGTCATGTGCACTTTAAAGTTAATACGAGAAGTCTAAACTCAATAAGAAAGAAATTTAGTCACACAATAATTGATAGTAAGTTGTCATCCAAAATGATTCGACCCGTTTGTATAAGCCGTATGTAGCTATGCCTTCATAAGTTGCTTTGGCAGAGTAACTTCACACAGCCAGGTAAAAGGACAGGAGAAACAGGACGACACCTGCTGAATGAAAACTACGTGAAACCGTAACTGGAGCTCATTGTGTTGAACTGTATCGCAGACAGGAAAAGCACATTTCTAATTCATGGCTGCCCTCTGACCCGGCAGGAAACACGACACCATCCCTGAACCACCTCACACGCACTGAGGACATCACACAATAACCTGCCTGTCAACAAATACTCAACACCCTTTGTTCTGGCTTCACCCGTGTTGTGTCCATCTGTGCCGTCAGTTACACATCAACGCACAGGACCAACCATTTGAGAGTGAAAACTAAGTGTATTTGCATAAAAGCCACGTTTCACCTGTCTGCTGAAGAAAGGTGTGTTCAAATGAGAGACCTTATGGCTTTGACCTCATGACCTTAAACTTTAGGACTGAAACAGGTTAAGTCATTAAGCACAAAACTGACTAATAAAAGTTTCAAATTACAGGAAGTAAGTTGAGTTCTAAAACAGCATCCCTCCACAGGACAATTTACACAAAACTGATCTTGGGATTTTAGAAAAATACTTGAACATATGTCAAATTGTAACTTGTGCCACTTGTTTAAGATATGGTTGCTAGGTAACAACAGTGGATTTATCGCTACAGGTCATGTTTGCGGGACATAAGACAATCATAAACCTCATCAAAATAGCCAAACTGGGTGAAATCTTAAATATGATCACAATATTTTACTTAAAATGGAGTCTAACCGTTCATATGCCCTTAAAATAATTTAGTATTCAAATAGTTATCTAGACTACATATACAGTATGCTTATACATACCTCTCATTGACAGTGAAGGGTTTTATGGGTTTTAGGCTCACAACCCCTCTCTTTACCTTCATAAGGGCCAAGTGAAAATCTAAACAACTAAGCCATTAATCAAAAGTCTAGGGCTGTAGTCGAACAAAGACATGTTCCATCTAGCGATTAATCAACTAAAGAGAAAGCACAACAAAATCTTTGAAGCTAAAAATATCTTTTATCTAACCCAAACTATGCTTGAAAAGACTAAAAATGATGTAGTGTTCATGCATAAACTACAATTTATAGAGAAAACGTCTAAGAAAGTCTGTGTTTATGTCAAAAGAGGGAAAAGGCAAGCAAATCTTCTGCTAATTCACGACTTTTATGCTTTTATGCTGTTGAATATAACACTATATAATCTAATGGGTCGACTATGAAAATTTTGATCGACTAAGACTGCATCGACCGATTAATCGACTAAACAACTAAAGGAATACAACACTACAAAAGTCTATTTTACTCAAATAATAAAAAGGTAAGGATAAAGTTAACCCTGTTGCCTTCAATAATATTCTTTTTAGTCAAATACATTCACTTTGTTCCATTAACACAAATTCATTCATCTGAGGTCAGGTGCATTTCTATTCCCCAAAACTTTTGTTTGTGAGACCAACTGCCTTTACTGGCTTTAAACTTGTATTTGCATACAGCTTTTTCTCAACTGTTGGTACATTCTTCAGGGAGCAGGTGGCACGGCTCAAAATGATGCCACTATAAACAGAAATGTGCTGAGTGAGACTTCATCAGGCATTATGCAGCATGTCTGATCCAGTGTCAATGTTTGTCTCATGTGTGGCTATAAATGTGGTCATAAAACATTTTATTTAAAGCCAGGTGATGATTCAGACAATTTCCCAAAAGAACATGCTAAAACAGAACATATGGTTCCCTTCCTTTGCTTTGATGCTTTAACAGTCTGTGGTAAGTGACTAATGCTGATAAGCAGACACTTAACAGTTTATCAACAGTTTTACTGACACTTTACCTTTTACAACAAAGAGCTGGGTTAAGGAAACGTGGTGTAAGAGTTGGGGGTTATTCTCGCTGAGTTCTTTGTGAAAGGTCCAGTGCACCTCAGTTACGTAACAGGGAGTAATGTTACTCAGTGGCCGAATGAAGAGCACATATACCCACAAAGCATTGTACAGCCACAGCATTATACTGTAGGTATGATTCTGGCTAACAAACATAAACGCATCACAATGGCTTTGAATAAAAATAAAATATGCACTGGATCAGTGACAAAAGTTCTACAGTAATGGACAGGCAGAATGTCTAACTGGATCTAATGACTTCTTCATTCATTCAGTTTGGAAACTTTAATTGACATATGTAATTTTGCAAATACTCTCGTGGGGATTTTCTTAAGTTTGTGCTGCTTTTTGTCGTGTTTTTGAAGTTAAAAATGCATAAAAATGTTGAAAATGTAATTAAAATGAAAATATACAGTGCATAGTAAATATATAAAATGCATTGATGTCTTCAGATAGATAAAACACACTACAACCTGGAGAAAACAGGAGACAACCTTGGCCCACAAGCTTAGTCTAGTCTCCTGGTTTGCTGTAGATTCAGGAAGACATTTAAATACTTTTTAGATGTGTGTCATAGGTAAAGAAAGCAGAGAGGCGCATTTAAATGTATCGTTGCTACTATGCAAACAGGCTCCGCGTCAAAGGACTTTTAATCAAATTATATCCTGTTTGCATTTTGTGAGCTTGCGTAATGTAAATATATGAAATGCTACAAAGGTTTAAAAGAGTCCTCATGGAAAAATAGCCTTTTAAGATATGAATTAGAGCAGAAATGGCAAACAGAAAAACACTGAAAGATGCAGGAGTGTGTTTAGTGTGCAGAAAGTAAGTGGTTTAGTGGCTGCAGCAATAATACTTGTGCTGCAGCTTGTTAAGCCGCTCTGGCCCGGGACAAAGAGCCTCTCTGACTGATCTTCTGCCCTCCACTGCCCCCATATAAAGCTCCAGGGCAGTCAGCACAACTCGCACCACAGTCACTCTGGTGCTACTGGTAGTTACTATGTGTTGTGGTGCTGGTGGTTAGAATGGTATTAACGTCACATTAGCAAATTTTAGTGTTGCGATTATTGCAACACAAAATGTCACAATTTAGCAAATATTCAGGATTACCGTTGTTGTAACTAAGCAACAGTCAAATCTATCTGCCTCACTTTTCTCAAGTTCGTGACCAGTTTTATGAAAACTTGAAAAAATGTAGTTTAAGTTTAGTTCATAATTATTTGGTTGAACATAATTTACACTACAAATGAGAACAAGAAAAACACAATAAATGCATACCAGTACATAATATCATTTGATCAGGTGCAGGCAGAAACCAAGGCTTATTCTGACACAAGTTTTTCTACAAAACTTCCACTGGACATAATTCCAAACAATTCATATGTCACAACAGTATACATATTTAGCCCGCTAAATATTTTTCCATTGCTTCCTAAATATGTATTATTACTGTAATAGTGAAGTAGCTTTTTAACCTCATCATTACAGCTATTCCATGATATTACTCTTTTATTGAATAAACTAGCGTCTTTCCTATTTGTGGTCTGTCAAACAGACCTTCAGTTGTTTTTTGTTTCCCTCTCGGTGAACTTTGACTGCAGTGATATAGGGATTTGATTGTGAATAATAGGGATTGATATTAATTAATCTAATAGCCTTTTTTGTAATATAAAGATTCATAAAATGTGACTGATGTGATAATAATACATTAAAATGCACTGTAATATAAACTCATAGACATATTTTAACTTCTAAAATTGTATTTTCTTCTTTATAATTTGAAAGACATAATTTTGCTTCTAAAATGTCCATGTTTAGGGTCAGGCTAACTTTTATTATCATTATAGTTTTTTTTTTTTTTTTTTGCAGAACTGATAGTTGAGAGTTGGACTTCATGCTGTGCCAAACTAATATTTGTCAATGCAGATATTTGAAATATTAAATTCATAAGGCTCACAAAATCAAAAAAGTGTTTTTTCTATAAATCTGACTGGAAATGGTGCTTTTTCTTTTGGCAGTTGTATAGATTGAACAAAAAAAGACTGTCTGGCAAAACCGTGTAAGCAGCCTACAAGACACGTCACCATACCAACCTTCTGAGGAAGGCTACAGGAAGTAGCTGAAACATGTAAAGCAGGTAAAGAAACACTCCTGTCTGACAAAAGAAAAACACTTTTGGAAAAAAAAGACTCAAGTTTTCTCTTAAAATGGCTATGATTATTATTTATTTGATCTTACATCTCTAGCTGTGGTGCTGGTGCAAGTGTGCGAGTGCCCACCTTGATCTGTTGTCTCCGCAGCATTGCCAGCTCCCTCATGTCCCTGAATGGCTGGAGCAGGTAGTGGTAGAGCTGAGTGGTGGCCTCTAGTAGATCGTTGTAAGCTTCATCCTCCTCGGGGTAGACGTGTAACAGGTCCACCATGCTGTCTATGGCTTTGTGCTTCTCCAACACCTGCAACAACAAATAAGAGCAGGAGGAAATCCTTTAACCAACATACTCAGGGACATACACTTTCCCCCCCTATTTCTCATTAGTATAAAAAATGTCAAATGTCAAATTCCAAACGTTGTCTAAAGCCGTGTCAGTTAGGTCTTCAGTTTTTCAGTTATTTTATCATTTGAAAGGATAATTATTTATAATACATCAAAAATATTTATACATTAAGGTTTTGAGATTTACATTTTTTTCCATTAAAGATCACATATTATGACAAATTAACTTTTTTTTTTTTATTTACTTTTGTCTGTGAAGAGCTGATCTTGCCTCCACACGACTTCACCAAGAGTGATTCTACTGTAGACTAACTGAGACACCATACTCGACTTGACTATTAATAATACCTAAAAACAATGAAGCATCTACTAGTTTTAGCGTTTATGCTTATGACTTTTTATTGGTTAAACGGATCATGTGACCAGGTCACATGACACGAATAGCTCTAGTTGCTAGCATGGTTGGTTGCTAGCAGCATTCGTGAATGAACATTAAAAGTGGCAACAGAGGTGAAGAAGTTGAACATTTTTCCGCTGTGGATTTTACATGAATGCATGGGATTGTAATAAAAAGAAACATTTGTCATTTGGACCGTCAGCTTTAGCGTGAGGAGAGGAGTAACGTTAGAGAAAAGAGGAGGTGAGTGCTTCTGCTCTGCTCAAAGTTGAACTAGCATGTGTGAATTTTTGACATGGTGCTTTTGATGTTTGTTGAGAACTTTTACCTCGCCATCACCATTTTATTTGTCTCTTCGGAAAAGTTGTAAATAGAAGTTTTATCTCAGACGCTGTTTCCAGTGTCTCTTCGGCTATTTTGAATAGCCGCTGACCTCCAGGTGTGCGCGGAGGAGGGTCATAAACAACAAACCTCACCGGAGCACGGCGAAAAATCGGGTTTATATTTCAAACACGTTAAAAATCTTCGACTGGAGTCTAGTCTAGTCTATGCCTGCTCCATTTCTGCCGCTGTATCAGTCTCAAAATGCTCTCCCTGGCTGGCGCGAGTAGATTACGTCGTCTGTGTAATTTTCTTTATAGCCAGTAGCTGGAGCTCTAACTAACTCATTGTAGGGAAAAAACATAGGAAAAAACAAAACAAAAACACATGAATATTTTTGTCTTTTAAAATTGTAAGTTTGATTCTATTTGAAATATGAAACGTTATCTTTTAGATTAAAACACAGCACAGCGCCACAACTGTTAATACAATTGTACAATTGCCACTTTGTGATTACTCAAGAAATTCTGATTCCCTAGATGTTTTCCAAATTGTCATGTAGACACTTACCAAAAAGGTTGTTATTAGGGTTAAATTTTAAAATGAAGAGGTGAGGCAAGTCAGTTCTGCAGTTTGAAAATTAAGTCAAGGTCAACACAAAGTCAACTTTGTGTTTACAATGAACAAAATGTGTACTGTAAAAATTAATAGGGCAGTTCAACTTAAAAATACAAGTATACTTTCTGCCTTAAAGTTTGATATCAACTAAACTCATGTATGTGAGTTGTCTGTTATTCTCTCTTCTCCCCTCTACATCCTTTCTCTCGCCCCCACTCTCTCATTTTTCTTCTCTTTCTCTCTTTCATTTTTCTGCCTTTCTCCTCTCTCCTGCTCTTTCTCCAATCTTTCTTTGTCTGCTCTCACTCTACCCCTCTCCTCTTTCTTGCGTTCTCTTCTCTCTTTCTCCTCACTCTTGCTCTGCTCTCTCCACTTTCTCTCCCTCCTCTCTTGTTCTTTTCCTTTCTCTGTCTTTCTTTCTCCTGTATCTCTCCCCCTCTCTGTTTTGCTCTCTTTCGTTTCTCTCTGTCTTTCACTTCACTCTTGCTCTTTTCTTTCTCTCTCTGATTTTTCTCTGTCCGCTCTCTCTGTCTCCCTCCCACTTGCTCTCTCTCCTCTTTCTTGCACTCTATTCTCTCTTCCTTTCTTTTTCCTCACTCTTGCTCTCTCTTCCTTCTCTTTTTTTTCTTCTTTGTTCCTCTCCCGCCTATCTTTTGCTCTCTCTTGTCTTGCTCTCTCTCTTCTCTCCTGCTCTGTCTTTTTCCCCTCTCTCGCCTCTCACTTCTTCTCTCTCTCTCTCTCTCTCTCTCTCTCTCTCTCTCTCTCTCTCTCTAGTGCATATCCCTTATAACTTAAAAGTGCATATTGAAAATCTTCAACTCATACTGTCAAGTTATTAACAAAAATGTAAGTTTAAGTAACTTTTTTGGAATTTTTACAGTGTAATTCTTTTTTTAATAGATCGAAAAACACAATAGGTAACACTGTTTTGAGACACATAACAGAATGAATTATGTAGAATCCGCACACAACTGACATTGTGAGGGATGTAAGTAATTATAATGATGTTGTGGGATTCGTATAATACATTTGAATAACTTGGGTCTTGACTGTTGCTGATTCCCTCCATATGTGCAGCTATCCACAAACGTAGCATTGTTCTTGATACAATCCCGGTGAAAACATCTANAACGTCCGGAGTGTGAGCAGCCCAGTAGCTTAACTGCGCTGGGGTGAAATATCCGACTGCCGGCCTCAAAGCTTCACTTGCGGCCTCCTCGGCCCTTGGTGGGCCTAGGAGGGGCCGGTCCGGCCGTGCTGTGCGGGGACCGTACACAGGTTGGGACCTTGTGTGCTCCCCACGAAAGGATCCAGATCTCGGTGGACGGCGAGGAACTGCAAACGAGGCTGACTGAGGCGTGTAGGGCCGACGTGGAGCTGGAGCAGCAGACCTTGAAGGGGCCGGACGATGAAGGCCGGCCAACTGTTGTCTTGTTTGAGAGGCTTGTGCTGTGCGCTGTAGCGCCTCCAAAGCAGCAGAGCCAAAAAGTTCTCCAGGAACCACAGGTAAAGCTCGTAGGGTTCTTCTACAGTTCTCAGTCAGCGGCGACTGCGCCAACCAAACTTGCCGACGTGTTTGTGTCAATATTGAAAGCAGGCGTCCAAGCTCCCTCGACATAAAAGCGAAAGCTTGGAGGGACGTATCAACAAGGGCCTGAGTAGATGAATCAACACCAGACGCCTCTAAAGACGACGCAAGGGCAAGCAGCAGGTGAGACAGTGAATTTCCTGTACGACCCATGCGTGCACCAGCATCATAAGCCCTGCAAAGCAACTCATCTGTAACGCGGCATTGCGGGCGTGGACACCTTGCATTAGTTCGCAATGCCTCATCTGGTGGCACAATCAATGAGGCCACAGTGGGCTCCACTGATGGCATGTGACCCAAGCCGAACTGTGGCGCATTCTGCATCGAAGCAAGGGCTCTGCCATCTGCTGTGGGTCTAGAAAACAACCTAGCATCGGCCCAGCATGCATGGAGCTCCTTCAGGTAATCCTCAGAAGGGGGAACCAAAAAGGAGGCAGTTGCACCTTGCCGCCTAAAAAAGGCACTAGTAACCATAGGCTGTACAGGTTGGACATCTAAATGTAAACGCGCCAGTGCCGTGCGTATGGCCGAAACTGCAGAGCCACTCCCCTCACTCTCTCCGTCTGAATAGGTGGAGGCACGGGAAACAGTCTCTGAAGCCTCGATGCTGTCTTGAGACGTTTCACCAAACAATGAGCCTGAATTCTCAGCGTGGTCCTCAATCTCCTGAAATTGAGAGTCAGATGCTGCCACAGACAGTGCGTCATCCTGAGAAAACGAACCAACGCCTTGGTTGTCCCGTGCCACCTGTAGAGACTGGAGGATTGTTTTCACCTGTGCAACTTCAGACCACAGGGAGTCCACCATTCCAGTCAAACCAGCTTCTGAATGTTTGACCTTCTTAGTGCGCTTTCGTGGTAGAGAAGAGGTTCTCTCACCCTCGCGCTTCCGCCCAGCCGACTGCTCCACCTGTGTGTGGTCTGACTGCGGACCTGATAATCCGCCTTCAGGGTCCACGAACGCAGCCAAACGGGCAGACCGCACTGACCGAGGCATTATGGTACAATTCATGCAAGGATTGTCCGAAAGACCCTCCCGCAAGTGGTCGACTCCAAGACAAGCTGGACATAAGTCATGTCCGTCATCTGGCTGCAATGGGGCCAGACACGACTTGCAGGATAGCGACTCAAGCATCATGGCCGTCAATAATTAGAAAATCCAAATAAATTGTATGGGGCTAGGTCGAGCAGAACACGCCACTAATAGTCCCAAGAAGCAGCAAAACACAACCGCTACGAGCGTAAACGCCACTGGCGGTACAATCGAATACAACAATAATGTTTACTATTATTTTTTTATTATTTATTTCGTTATTATTATTCTCTTTATTTATCTTATCTTATTTTCTATTTCATGTTAAAGAAGAAAGGCATAGAAACAAAACAAAAAATCTAAAGCGGTAGCGTAACAAAAATAGTCAGGCTGAATACAGCATTAACCAAAAAGAACTTCAGCTGAACCGAAAACGGCAGCGTAACAAAAAGTTAGCTGAGCCGATTTACCACAACGGCGTATAACCAAAAACTATTGTTAAGCTGAACGAAAACGGCAGCGTAAAACTGAAATAATCAAGCCAATTTAACGGCGTAAAAGGAACCAAAACTCTTCAAACTGAACCGAAAACGGCAGTGAAGAACCAAATATGCAAACCACTGGACCGAAAACGGCAGTGTTTAACAAAACAAACAAAGCTGAACCGAAAACGGCAGCAATTAATCAATATGCAAACTGAAAAATGCAAAACCAACACTTACCAATCAGAGGAAAGAAGTGTGGCTAACAACCGATTGCTCACCGGAGAGTAGTCGGGCTCCAGACACAACGGTGAATAAAGCGTAACGGTAGCTTACGCAACCCCTGAAGGGCGAGGGCGAGGCCGCTCGCTACTCCGACCGTGGTGTACAGTACCAAAGCCACGGGGTTACAGGCAATAAGCTACGAAACAACTGTGTGAATCACTAGCACCTAGCAGACACACAACATAGTTGACCTACGCGCGAGAAGATGAAAAAGGACTGAGCTTCCGGTGTCACGTGACTATATAGACTCACGTGGGTCACCGGAGGTCACAGGTGACTTTGTTGCTATAAGATTCTCGACCTGCGCATGCGCAATGATGATCATTCAGTGCTTTAAGCATAGACATGTAGAATTAGGTAGGACCGCGCAATCAGCGTCTTTGCTCGTGTTGCTAGCAACACGGCGACAGCGCACCGCCATATTCCTCCGGCTAGAGTGACGACGCAAATGCAATTGAAGTCAATGGCAGGAGCGTGCGACTCCTTTATGCCGCATACAAATGAGCTCGAAACAGAGCGCATTTCAGCAAAACACAACGGCAAACCGCGCACCTGACTTCCGGTGTGCGTATGAAGTCTCTTTTAACCAACACAAACTTTGCGAGATGTGAAATGTATATTTCTCAAACTACTATATTCTTAGACTGGTTAAAGCTCATCACAGCTTGTCGATGCGGACAGACGCAGCCTCCACAGATAAGTGAAGCTATAACTTTGTTTGGTGTGTATTTATGTAATTTGTCTGCTTTTCTCCTAGTAATATGTAAAAGCGAACGTTTGGTGGTCACTGGAGTCTCAAAAAGATGCATAACTTCGTTAGCTCGTTAGCAGTTTTATACACCATTTTACCTACAAACATAAAAACTAAACGGTTTGTAAACTCAACAATAATTTGTAACAAGGCTCTGACCTTCTGCTAAATGTGGTCTGTAGGTTTGTACCAGCTGACATGCTCTGGATCTTTCCATAACTTGCGTTTTTTGCGGCTAATGGCTAACGGCTATAGGAAAATAAACAGTAGAACGCTCCGGACTAGCTTTAAATCTTACCGGAACTAGCTCAGATGCTAAGTGTATCGATAAGCATCAGAAGTCGGACTGGCGCGGTCATACTAAGTTAGTATGTCTATAGGCTTTGAAGCACCGCGCCCGGTCTGGCGGCAGTAGGAGTGAAATAGAGACAATGGAAAGCATCTACAGTTTAGCAGTTTATGCTTATGACTTTTTATTGGTTAAACGGATCATGTGACCAGGTCACATGACACGAATAGCTCTAGTTGCTAGCATGGTTGGTTGCTAGCAGCATTCGTGAATGAACATTAAAAGTGGCAACAGAGGTGAAGAAGTTGAACATTTTTCCGCTGTGGATTTTACATGAATGCATGGGATTGTAATAAAAAGAAACATTTGTCATTTGGACCGTCAGCTTTAGCGTGAGGAGAGGAGTAACGTTAGAGAAAGAGGAGGTGAGTGCTTCTGCTCTGCTCAAAGTTGAACTAGCATGTGTGAATTTTTGACATGGTGCTTTTGATGTTTGTTGAGAACTTTTACCTCGCCATCACCATTTTATTTGTCTCTTCGGAAAAGTTGTAAATAGAAAGTTTTATCTCAGACGCTGTTTCCAGTGTCTCTTCGGCTATTTTGAATAGCCGCTGACCTCCAGGTGTGCGCGGAGGAGGGTCATAAACAACAAACCTCACCGGAGCACGGCGAAAAATCGGGTTTATATTTCAAACACGTTAAAAATCTTCGACTGGAGTCTAGTCTAGTCTATGCCTGCTCCATTTCTGCCGCTGTATCAGTCTCAAAATGCTCTCCCTGGCTGGCGCGAGTAGATTACGTCGTCTGTGTAATTTTCTTTATAGCCAGTAGCTGGAGCTCTAACTAACTCATTGTAGGGAAAAAACATAGGAAAAAACAAAACAAAAACACATGAATATTTTTGTCTTTTAAAATTGTAAGTTTGATTCTATTTGAAATATGAAACGTTATCTTTTAGATTAAAACACAGCACAGCGCCACAACTGTTAATACAATTGTACAATTGCCACTTTGTGATTACTCAAGAAATTCTGATTCCCTAGATGTTTTCCAAATTGTCATGTAGACACTTACCAAAAAGGTTGTTATTAGGGTTAAATTTTAAAATGAAGAGGTGAGGCAAGTCAGTTCTGCAGTTTTGAAAATTAAGTCAAGGTCAACACAAAGTCAACTTTGTGTTTTACAATGAACAAAATGTGTACTGTAAAATTAATAGGGCAGTTCAACTTAAAAATACAAGTATACTTTCTGCCTTAAAGTTTGATATCAACTAAACTCATGTATGTGAGTTGTCTGTTATTCTCTCTTCTCCCCCTCTACATCCTTTCTCTCGCCCCCACTCTCTCATTTTTCTTCTCTTTCTCTCTTTCATTTTTCTGCCTTTCTCCTCTCTCCTGCTCTTTCTCCAATCTTTCTTTGTCTGCTCTCACTCTACCCCTCTCCTCTTTCTTGCGTTCTCTTCTCTCTTTCTCCTCACTCTTGCTCTGCCTCTCTCCACTTTCTCTCCCTCCTCTCTTGTTCCTTTTCCTTTCTCTGTCTTTCTTTCTCCTGTATCTCTCCCCCTCTCTGTTTTGCTCTCTTTCGTTTCTCTCTGTCTTTCACTTCACTCTTGCTCTTTTCTTTCTCTCTCTGATCTTTTCTCTGTCCGCTCTCTCTGTCTCCCTCCCACTTGCTCTCTCTCCTCTTTCTTGCACTCTATTCTCTCTTCCTTTCTTTTTCCTCACTCTTGCTCTCTCTTCCTTCTCTTTTTTTTCTTCTTTGTTCCTCTCCCGCCTATCTTTTGCTCTCTCTTGTCTTGCTCTCTCTCTTCTCTCCTGCTCTGTCTTTTTCCCTCTCTCGCCTCTCACTTTCTTCTCTCTCTCTCTCTCTCTCTCTCTCTCTCTCTCTCTCTCTCTCTAGTGCATATCCCTTATAACTTAAAAGTGCATATTGAAAATCTTCAACTCATACTGTCAAGTTATTAACAAAAATGTAAGTTTAAGTAACTTTTTTGGAATTTTTACAGTGTAATTCTTTTTTTAATAGATCGAAAAACACAATAGGTAACACTGTTTTGAGACACATAACAGAATGAATTATGTAGAATCCGCACACAACTGACATTGTGAGGGATGTAAGTAATTATAATGATGTTGTGGGATTCGTATAATACATTTGAATAACTTGGGTCTTGACTGTTGCTGATTCCCTCCATATGTGCAGCTATCCACAAACGTAGCATTGTTCTTGATACAATCCCGGTGAAAACATCTATTGTATACACAGAAACGGTTCATGTTGCATCTGCCAGAAACACTGACCACCGAATACAGACATTACAGCCGGTGTCCCTCAGATATTATTCAAATATGTTGCATGTTTAATGTAAAGTAGAGAATAAAGTGCTACTTTCCGCGCAGGGTAGTGGATATGAATGACGCTGTTATTAGCAGAACTCCTGGTCGGTTTTCCTTTAGCCTTACTGAGGGTCTGGGCCTGGAGCACACTGCACGATTCAGCTCGGACACTGCTTCCTCTGTTTACCTTTAGGTCTGTGTCTCGTCTCCATGGTAATCACTACATCCCAAATCCTGCCCGGACTGTCTCAGGAAAAGCCCTGAGCTAAAATATCAGACAGCAACAGAGAAAACTGATTTGGTGAGCAATTATGAAGATAAATTGGAGCTTGTTGTAATATTTCACCTCAATAAAATATGTAATGACTTTAAAACAGAAGCCAGAGAAAAGTACCTTTAGGACAGTTGGCATTATTGAACACCAATGATCAATACAAAGTAATTTATAAAACTGTATGATTATAATTTTGCTAAGTGAGGTTTACAGAATGATAAGAAATATCATGAAAATGAGTAAACACAGCATAAAGACTTGAACAAAAGCCTTTTTTGTTTACTTGAATTTTTTGCTAGACTAAAAACGTCAGAAAAATGTGTGTCTTTACTCTAAGCATTCTTGCTTTTCCCTAAAATAAGTATTTTGTGGCTCCTTGTGATTGTTACTCTGGAAATCTTGTTTCTTTGTTTATAATTTTCTGTGGTATGGCTTTAATGATGAAGAATGATCCAAATGATTGTTTTAGCGTTCTTTTTCAATATAGACATTTAATTAGATAGGCCTATGTTTTTGTAATTTGTTTTAATGTACCAAAATTTTTAAATGATGCCAGAAAGGTGATGTTTTTCAACAACGAATGTTGGAAGGTTTACATTGATTAATAACTAGCAGCACAGACAGAAATGTAAAAAAAACCTAATATTTACTCTGGGACTAAAACTCTAAAAGAAAAATTCAAACACTTGTTTCATTAACATGTTTCACTTACTAGAATGGTGCATTATATAAAATGTATACTAATCACCAAGGCTTTTCATCCACTAGCAATTTCTGCATAACTCAACAAAATTCAGCTCTACATAAATGAACAAGGTCATTGGTTGTTTCTGCAGCACAGCATAATATTCAGCCTGATATTTGAGCACTTTATGCAGATTTCCTTTGGGCATTACATTTGTTTGTTTCCATTACAAACTAGAAAAGGGTGGTGTGAATAAGTGTTTGTATTTCCCACTCATTTTTAAGCCTGCTTCTATTTGTTTTTGTTAGAAATGTACAAACTTGTAACAACATACTTGTGTAATATGACAGACAAGCAGTAGATAAAAGGATTGATTAATTGATCAGCTGAAACACAATGGTGGCTGGTGGCATTTGTGTCACGTGTTTGGCATGAACCAATGTCATTTGATAAATAGGCTGACACTTTTAAAATGGAAACAATTCAAATGTAAAACGTAGGGTTGTAGTCGACCAAATAAATTCTTGGTCGACCAAAGACATGTTCCATCGACCGATTAATTGAATAAAAAGAAAGCACAAAAAAAATCTTTGAAGCAAAAAAAAAATCGTCTGATCTGATCGTTTATCTAACCCAAATTATGCTTGAAAAGACAAAAAATGATGTGGTGTTTATGTAGTAACTACAATTTCTAAAGAAAATGTATAAGAAAGTCTGTGTTTATGTCAAAAAAGGCAAACGGCAAGCAAATCTTCAGCTAATTCACTACTTTTATGCCGCTTTTGAACTTAACACTAAATAATCTAATGGGTCGACTAAATTTTGGTTGACTAAGACTGTATTGACCGATTAATCGACTACTGACTAAAGGAATACAACACTAGTAAAATACTTCACTGATTAAAAAGGCTTGTGTTTCTGTTTGTAGAGCACAAGTCTGACTCAAAGTGCTGCTGTTGCAGAAGATTATGCAGTTTACATAGTGTCTAATTAACAAAGTCACTAATCCAGACCTCTTGTTGAGAGTTAGGTGTCCACCCACTGAGTAAAAGGTTTTAAATTAGAATCACTGCAGTATATACAGTATTTAGGACTCATTCCAAAAACATTGTGGGACCTACTCTGTTTCAGCCAAAGTCATAACTAAAGCTAATTATTGCCAGAAAAAATGGCAAAGTGTGCATTTTATGGCTTAACTACAAGTTAATCATTTTGAATTTTTTTGCTCTAGTGTCAGGCTGAACTGGGTTAACAGATTGTGTCCTTGTTGTAATGGAGCAAGAATGATTAGTGCAACCTCAAACCTAGATGACCATAACTGGGTAAGGTATACATAACAAAGACTTTGGTGTGGGTGTTTTTTTTAAATACATTTTAAAATATATATATTTAGAATACACAATTACAATGTATCCTTAAGTTAAGGCGTGCTGTCTTTTGCTCAGGAAATGATCTGATTGTGTGGTAGCCTCTGCTGTTGTTTGTGGGCTCCAGGCCGAGCAGAACAGAGAGAGACAGGAAGAGACTGAACCGGCCTGTCAGGGCAGCTTTGGGCTGGACTCACTCCACCAGAGCTACAGTATGTACTTCACATCTAGTGAGGTTACATCAGGGCTGTGCGATCACGTCATCGGAAATAAACAAATAAAGGTCAACAAGGTAACTTCTTTAACTAAAAATATGACCTAATTGTAAATATTTATTTTTGTTTTGAAGGTGGCGTAGCTGATTTTTACACTGCAAACATCATTTAGGTTTTAAATCTGACTACTTTCTCTTCTGAATCTTTTGACACATGGTTAATGTCGACATGTATTAATTTTGATTGCAAATATGGCTTGACAACAAAGTGAAAATGGAGAGGACCACCCACGCTCAGCCAATCAGAGAGTTGCATTTGGCTCCTGAATAGAACTACAATTCTTTATTATTTAATTCAGACAGTACTCATTGATCTCATTTTTTCAAAAAGTGCTGCTTTTATGATATATTGTTTACTAATTTACATCTAAAAAAGTTACTTACCCCAACTTTAAGAACTTTTCACATTTCACAAATAATTTAAAAATAGGGTACATTGAGCTACATTATTCTACATACATTTTCTACTTCATCAGTTTATTTTCTTAATTTTAGGTTCACTAATGCAGGCATTCTCAAACTGTTCAGACCGGGTCCCCCCAAAATGACTATGTCATCAACTCTGGCAATATAAATAAATAATAATAATTTAATACTTATCTTTCCAGGTAGGTGAACTGAGTACCAGTTCTAATTTTCAACAACAGCAGCACAAACTTGTTGAAGGAGAAACTCTGCACACCCAAGGGGCGACAGGTGCGTAGGAAAGTAGCAGATACTTGTAGGAAAAAAATCCCGCACACTGTCTCACTCTTTTTCTGTAAAATTATTTTATTTCATTGCATACAACGTTTCGGTCGACTGACCTTTGTCAGGTATAAAGGCGTATGTTTGTAATGAAATAAAATAATTTTGCAGAAAAAGAGTGATACAGTATGCGGGATTTTTTTCCAACAACAGCACAAAGAAATTGTTATTTTTTTGTTGTTTTTTTTCAATATCATCTAGAATTTATGTGTATTGTAAGCCGTTTGACAATTTAATTTCTCTACTGTAACATCAATAAACTTCTAACTTAAACTGTAAATTTAAACTAGATTAAAATAGCACCCAGTTGTAAGTTAATTTTTAAAGTATAGCATAGCATACATGAATACAGAGATTATGTTTACATTTTGAATCACTACAAAGACAGGTAAAGGGTTTTGGTGTTGTTTTGTTCCAGACACTGATGAGTGATGTTGGCCATGATTTAACGTCAGTCTTTTGGGGGAAACTACCAATTATGAGTCAAAGCACTGCAGCTACAGTATGTCTGGCATACTTCAGTCTCGGTATGAAGGTTCAACTCTTGATGTTTTCCCGTTACCCAAAGTTAAACGGAAATAGAGCTCAACAACAGCTGTTGAAACAGTGAATACTTCAACTCCACCTTAAATTGTTCTGTGGTGTTTTCAGAGGAACTCCCTGCATGTGCTCAGCTACAGTGTGATGTCTGGCCTGAGAGGATCATATTACAGCCATGTGTGTGCAGCAACAGATGGTAGATCACAAGGGACAAAAGATGTGGGGGAGAAAGAGCACGGTAGAGTCACACTCTTTAAAGTTTAAAACAAGTGTGCTTGCTTTTTTTTTTCTATTATAGAGTAAAGTAGTAAGTGTGTAATAAACACATATATACAGTTTGTAATGCATTTCTCACAAAGAGTAAATACCTCGTGCATGTGCCTTTTGGCCCTCTCCAGAGCATCCTCGTATCCCTTCTGTCTCAGTTCACTCAGGCTCTCGTAGTATTCTTCTGTGTCGTCGCCCTCAGAGAAAAGCACCTGAGACAGGATCTTCCAGCCGCAGGTGTCCAGGGCATGGCCCAGGTACACCTGTAGCTGGTAGCACAGAGCTTCTCTCTCACGCTGAGACAAGGCTTGGGACCCAAACATCACCGTCCACACTCCAAACTGCTCCTCTGGAAACGGAGGTAGACACGGCTCCAGGTCCGAGTTGACAGCGCACAGTTGGAGATGTGCTGCCCGCAGGTCCTGGAAAGAAAACAGACCGGCCCAGCTGAAGTCCTCGTGTCCACTGCCCTCACTGTCCCCGGGCTCTATACCCACAGGGGACAGTAGCCCCTGCATTTCTATGGGCTCCAAGATTTCCATGTCTACTGCTTTGGGGGTCGCCACAATGTCCCAGGAGCCCATATTGTGATTCACGTTATCAATGGTTTTGGAACGCGCTGCCTTGGAGGGTTTTTTATCCCAAGCCTCGCACTTTGTGCCTCTGCCTTTGGGAAAAGAATGTGGTCTTGTTCTAGCCTCCTGACACAGTTCATCTTGTTTGATTTTGACACCGTTTGTGTTGTGTTTTTCTGCCACGGAGGCGCCATGCACAGGAAGTGCGTCCACAGGGCTGCACTCGAGGAGAGGGTCCAGAAAAGTAGTCCTTCTTTGCACCGTCCTGTTGTGGCAGGTTATGGCAAACTTTTCCTCAATGTCATTCCAGGCCACAATAAAAGCAAATTTGTGTCTCTCCGTTTCGTCGAAGACTTTGGGACGGACAGACACCCATCCCGACTCAAAGTTATCTTCCATGGTGAATGACATTTAATCCAGCCAATAAAAGGGACACGTAGATTAGCGTTAGCCACAAATCCTCTGACTCTGAAGCTAAGACTGCTGCTAGCTCACGACGGACAACACACAAGGCCCAAAACAAAAGCACAAAACTGCGGTAGTTTGGATAATGACCTGTCTGGCATAAGACAATGACGAAACATGCAAGATATCCAGCTTTGTTTGTGACCCAGCGCTTGTAAAAAAACAGACTGTCCTCTCGGTGGTCGCGAGGCGAGAGACATTTATTCCGCGCACAGAGCCATAAAGACGTGAAAATGCTCCTTCATAACGCACATATTACGTGTTGTCATTGGACCTGAATACCTCGTTCACCTGGAGCTACTTTGGCGCTGTCCGTGTCTCTTTGTCCGCTCAAACAAAGCGGTGGCGCTGCTCCTCGCTGTTCACAGTCACGTGTGCGCTTCTGTTTACAAGCAGAAAAGGTACGTGCGCGTGTCAAATCCGGGGCGGGACTTTACCACTGAGCCCACCCCCGAGTGTTGCGTTTACTGTCCGTGGGAAAAATAAAAATACTCGTAGTCTTTCAAGAAAGCTAACAAAAACGGAGAAATGAGATTGTCTCACAACTTCTGTCGCTAAATAACATACAGACTTTTCTATTGAAAACACTAAAACGTAAGTCATTCAAATCTGTCAGATTGGACTCTGATTGGAGCCTCGCAAATCTCTTTCCTCTTGTCGCCATCTGCCGGACATATTCGGTTAATACAACTGCGACATTTTTAAGTAAGACCCAAGTTGTCATTGGTTGAATCTTGAAACATCAACAAATGTCTAGGATTAAAATGAAGCGGCACATTACCGTATTTTTGTAGTGTTGTCCACAATCCACAGAACAGTTTTGTCCACTAATCTGCACTGTAGTTTATTCACTTTCATTTCTTACAACTTACATTTACCACTACTTGAGTAATATTTTATTTTAAGTAAGTTTGTGAGTAAAACAATGAAATTAATTATCCCTACTTCAGATATTTTTCTGTTTTGTGAATTTAATTTCATCATCTATTATCTAAGGGGGAAAAAACTCATATGAATTATTAGACCACTAAACTTTTACTTGAGTGATATTTTTAATACAATCTTAACTACTCTATCCACATCTACAGACCTAAAATATTAGCTTAATCAAATTTCATTTTTCATTAGTGTTAAATCAAAGCACACACATGTTTTAGTTAAGACATTTAATACAAGTTGTTTTTCCTGAACATTGGAGTGTGAAGATTCTTCAGGTACTTCATGTGAAATGCATTTTTTATACTGGGTTCAAATATGTAATACAATCCATTCATATACTCGTCATAAAATGGTCCTGGTTCAACTTGAATCTGATTGGTGACATGTAAACGTGGGAATGGTGATGTCACTTTAGTGCTTCGCTTTATCAAAGAGTGCCTTCAGTTGTTCTTGGGACGTGGCTTCTTTTTGCTGCATAAGATCAGCATGACCTTTAGTAATACCCCAGCCATCAGGCAGAGACAATGATGAACAATAGGGCCGGCCAGATGCAGGCTTCAACTGCTCCCAGTAGTCACGACGAGCCCTGTTAAATACAGTAAATATATATGATTAGTTTACACAATACCCCTTTTTTGCTATGAGATTTTGAATACCAACCTTGCTCTGACCCAAGGCTTTGTGTGCATCTCCAGGCCACTGCCCCAAGATCCATGTTTGTCTGAACCAGCTGGAAGAAATCCCCGCTCAGCTGAAAGCTCTTCAGACAGGGCACGAACATGGTACGGTTCAAAACCACAACAGCCTCCAATGTAGCGAATACCAGCATTGTAAGCTTCTCTGGCATATTTCTGCATGTCCCATCTGGTCAAAATTCTTGGTTCAAGAGCTGTGACAAGATTCAAGTCTCATGATTGTGTGACATGACAAGAAGAATTAACAATCAGTAAATATAAATACCAAATGGGAATTCTGGTAGATCAATGAAGCCTTGTCTGTTACAGTCTGGAGTGTGGTAAGCTAAAGGCTGACACATGTAGTGAGCTTTAAGGCCGGCTTTTTCGACCCCTTCTTTCATCATTTTGACAGTCTTCACACAGGTCTCAGGGTCAAAGTGACAGTTAATGCCAACAATGTCAGCACCTAGAGAGAACAACAAACGTGTTAGGGATTAGTAAAAGCCTGATACAAATGCACAAAGTAACCTTCATGGTGACACCGGTGACACCTGCTTGTCTCATGCAGTGTTCCACTAACAATAAGGCATTGAACACCATAGCCACAGATGTCCATTAAAAGAAATCACTAGGCAAAGTAGAGCCTAGGTTTTCACAAAGCTGTAAACTTACGAACTAACCCTAACCATGGCCATATTTGGGAATAAATATCAAATAAAATTAAAATTTGCTAGCATGGCCACATGCCTTGTGTGATTATAGGCATCTGATCTGAACAGAAATGGGCTTAGGTCAAATGTTTTGGATAAAAACTTTTTTTTTCTCTAAGCAGGTTACAAAGCTGTACTACTATTTAGGAAAATATAATATGAAATAGTAATCAATGGTAAATCCATAAACTCCATCTTTAAAGTAAGTACACACTTTTTTTTTCTTTTCGGTCAATTCTTTTTGCCAATGATTGACATTAGGGTATTTATTGAGGTGTCACTCACTTTGCACTGAACAAAACCTTTTGTGAATTAATATTCATACCAGCCTTGACGAGTTTGACAGCACAATCTCCTGGGCTAATGTTGTTCAGGTCTCCCTCTGGTCCGATGCACAAAGTAGCAGCTACTGGCTTTCCAGTGGCCTTGAGAGCCTGCACTGCCCACTCTGCTTCTTCCACATGTTCAAAATACTAGAAAGAGACAGGTTGAAACTGGATAACATTTTAAAATCAAAGATCTGTAGCATTTACATTCAAATTAAATCTTACTTCTGCAATCAAGAAGTCCACATCTTTCTTGACAAAGACATCCAGCTGCTTCTTAAAGATGGCCTTGACGTCCTGCTCACTCTTGCAGCTGAGATAAGCAGGGGTTTGGGAGACACCTCCTGCCACCAGAGCATCCCCTTCATTGGCTACTTCTCTGGCCAGGTCACAGGCAAACTCATTGATTTGCTGACCCTGAAGTTAAATGGTGGACAGTGTGATTAGAGGTGGTTCAAAAGTGTGCCCTGTTGTTGCACAATCTTATGTTTCTGCCAAGATGTCATCTCTGTTTCTGACAATTTAAGACATGTGAGACCAGCTGCAGCCAGCCTTCTATTAACAGATTAGGCTACTCACAGTAAAGCGTTGAGTGTGCCCCCTGTTCTCTAGTTTATCATCACTGGCGTAGAAAGTGAAGGTCTGCATGACATTAGAGCCAGCCCTAAGGAACTCTCGGTGCAGCTGCTTGACTGGAATTAAACAAGAAGGAGAATCAAATTGTATAATAATGCTGGCATATATCCTTGATTTAAAAACCAGCTTGTTCTCTGACCAGCTTCTGGGTTCTCGGCGGCCGCCTCAGGAGTCCACGGCCCGGCCTTCACATAGCCCCGCTTCTCTAGGGCGAAAACAAAACCTCCATCTCCGATTACGAGTTCTCCAGCATCCAATCGCTCCAAAATGCCCTGCAAATCCACATGCACAGATGCATTACGTCAGAGCACAGAAAGAAACGGTCACTTTTGAGCACAAGTCAAAGTTGGTTGATCCTATCACGGTTTTGTAAAAAGTTTGGAGAGCGCGTCAAAGTTGCACAGTTGTCGCGCTTGCAGCCTACCTTCTTGCCAGCTGGTGCCATTGTGATGGATGAGTGAGGAGGACGGCTCTCTTCTCTCAGGCAGAACTTCTGAGTTCGGAAAGGACCTTGCGCAGACACCCACAATGTATTTATATGTCTTGAAGGGGTGCGGTTCTAGTGATGTCACTTTAATTTGGTTCCACCCACCTCACCCCCAGAGTTTTACAATAAAAATACAAATTAAAAATCACTGATTATTTGATTTGATTTCTTGCCCTATTATCTATTAGGCTATCACGTGAACTTTGCAGTTTCATAATAGGCTATTTTATTATTTATTTTTTTCTGTATTTTATTGGTTTGTTTGTTTTGCACAGTTCAGACGAGGTGATGGACTGCAAAAACTAGGCCTATATATCTAGGTTGTTGGTTAGAAAATTTACAACAATTGAATGTTGTTTGGTTGTTGGAGAGTATCAACAAAACAATTTGGACTCTTACATGTATTACTCGCCATCCTTATTTTTGATAAATCGTAATTAAATACAGACAAGTGGATAGGGGGTAAGTGAAGACAGGGATTTTCTGAGCATGTGAACATGAGCTGCCAAAACAATACAAGATTCCTCAAACCTGCAGGAATCAATCCAATTAGCCTACAAGTTTGGGTAGACTATGAGGATACTGTTACATGCTTAAAAACTCAGAAAAGTGAATTTAACACTTTACTTAGGTTTTCGCTAACACTCTCTCAGGCCATAACTTTGAACTGGAGTTTGCATTGATGCAGCTCACCCACATGTTTATTGTTTATCTAGCTCATATCTGTCCCCCTTATGTGTTGTCTAATCACAATACTACAACCCAAATTCAATCAATCCCTGTCCAAGGTGCAAAGCCTCCCCCCTCAGGAGATCTTTTCAGATGGATATTTCATATGGGTATACCAAACACAAACTGGCAACTGGCCAAGTTACAGGTCAGATCAGAGTGTTCACAGGAAAAAAAACTGTTTTGTAATAAATTAAAGTTAAAGGTGCACTGTGCAACTATGCAATGTCTTGACCAAAACAGTTTTTTTGAATTGAAGCTCGTTTTTTGAAGTTGTCTTTGTTGCACAAAATAAATAATCGGAAGGCCTACTTTGGCCTCCCCTGTTTGTTTCTATGGAAAAGCTGTTCCTAGGACCTTTAGTTTTGTTTTGTTTTCACGTTATGGCATAACATACAATTTTGTTATTAACAATGTTCAAAAGTGTGTATTTAACGTTCTGTTTGAATTGTGTAGTTGATTTTTCATCTTCAGAATGTTACACATGGCACCTTTAAACTGGAACATCCTTGCAATATAATCTAGACAAAAGACAAGCAGGAGGCAGATAACAGGCACGTCACATGGGGGTTCTTTGATAAAGTGTCTTAAAGACTTCTGTAGGCCCTATAGGTCTTAATTCTAAAGAGGTCCTTACATTGCCTACATACCAAAATGTCTGCCTTGGATACACAAGCGGTGTGTGGTAACAAGCAGTGTTATTAATTAACCCCCTTTTCTTTTTTCCACACAGTGCATTTTAAAACCTGCTTTACTTATTTTGCTAAGAAACCTACTTTTCCAGTTAATTTATTTGCTTTTAAAACATTATACATACAAAACTCCTTCCAGGCTGTAGCCTAATTGCGACCCACATTTGGAGAAGCAGCACTTGAGGGGTTAAAGCGGGTTAGTCAGGTTAGGTCCTGCTTAAACTGACTCGGGAGTCCACATGTGGGCGTGCCAAACCCTCCTGTACAAGTGGGAGCTTTGTAAAGCATGACTGAAGCGTACTATGGCAAAAGAAATCTCCGCTATGCTTTGACTTTTAAAACGCACTCGCAGTTATTCGCGCCACTATGTCCAACTTGTTAAATCTGCTGAAATGCGGCGCGCGGAGAGACCTGAGAGCATGTCGTGCAGTTTCTCATCTGTTTTTGAGGACTATAACCTGCTCTTCAACACGTCACGCTGGAGAAAGGTCTTTTATTTTATTTTATTTTTATATAATAATATATATAATAATACATGCGTTTCTCAAATGCAAAAGCTGAAAAACCTTGTTTTAATCTAAATTATGCTTCCCTATTTTAGTGAGACCTCCTCAGTTTTGGGGAAACGATGGAAAGACACTGCGGACACTGTGATCATTGGTGGGGGTTGTGTAGGAGTCAGCCTGGCCTATCACTTGGCCAAAAGCGGCATGAAGGATGTCGTGTTGTTGGAAAAAACTGAGCTGACAGCTGGTTCCACTTGGCATGCTGTACGTTAAACTTTCGTTTTCTAAAACTGTTAAATCTAGTGTTCAACATTTTAGTCTGATTTCAAGCGCAAATAGAAGCTTTAGGCTATTTAGTTTTAGGGATCACAAGTAGGCTAGTGGTTTTGGGTAGGCCTATGTACACAGTTTGCCAATTTTTTCCCCAAAAGCAGACTTTACTAATTAAACAGAGTTGCCGTTATATTGTTAGAATATCTGCAGGTTTACAACACCACTGAGTTGACTCACACTAGATGTTTACACACAACATATTTCAAGGCATCTGAGGACTTGACCCACTTAATGGGTTACTACTTACAACTTCCATGAACTGCTATAAATACACATATGACATATTAGAAGGAAGAGATCAGTGTCTAAGGATCACTTTTCACTTCTTTGAATCAATTCACTGAAGCAGACTCTTTATTCTTAATTACACAATGTAATGCACTTATACATTATAATTGCTTTGTGTTTTAATCTGCAGGCAGGTTTGACCACGTACTATCACCCAGGTATCAACCTCAAGAAAGTTCACTATGACAGTATTAAACTGTATGAGACCTTGGAGGCTGAGACTGGCCAGGTGATGCTTTTCACGTTTGAACCTCATTCTTCCTAAACTTTGCTGTCTAATCCAGCTTATATTTTTTCCAGGCAGTAGGTTTTCACAACCCCGGTAGTGTCCGTATTGCTTCTACGGCAGCACGTGTAGATGAAATGAAGTATCAGATGACCCGTACGCACTGGCATGTCACAGAACAGTATTTCATTGGGCCGGAAAAAGTGCATGAGTTGTTTCCACTGTTGAACATGGACAAGGTTTGTACAAAACTGCGAAATTATTGTAATATCACATCGCCTAAAGTTAGTGTTTTGTAGGTGTTGGCAGGTCTGTATACCCCAGGTGATGGCCATATAGACCCTTACTCTCTCACCATGGCCCTGGCGGCTGGGGCTCGTATGTATGGTGCTCAGATTTACAACCCCGCCCCTGTGACTGGCCTGAAGTCTACTCCTGATGGCAAATGGGATGTTCAAACTCCTCATGGAACTATTCGTGCAAATCGCATTGTTAACACTGCAGGTAACGCAAAAACACAAGCATATAAGTTATATAGCCTTCCAGTTTTTTCTGATACATTCATTGTCTTGTAATTAGAAGATAATTGCTTCAAGATCAGCAAGGAGCGCCTTGTTATCTCTTCTAGAACTATCTTGAGAATCACTAAAAGATGAGCCCTTAGGTTAAACTAATCACAACCTCATTTTGCTGTAGAAACATCTGGCTTCTACAAATGCAGATGAACCTACTGGCCTTAATGTATTGAAATATACTTTTCTGTTTATCATTTATAAAGATTTTTCATTCAAATCCAGATGAAACCAGTTAGTGTGGATCCTGCTGGTCTTTTGCCCTCACTGTGTCCAACAGCCAATCCCAGCAGGCCAGCAGTTTAGCTCTTATCCAATCTCAGTGCAGCGGTTAAGCACACCTCCTAACCCATTTCTACAGTTTTTTTGTTTCTTTTCTCGGTTTCATAAAGCTGGACATAAAATGTGAGCCCAAAGATTTGCACACTGACCTGGATTTGAAAGTTTGTTTGTTCCCTCAGTTATGTTTTACCAGTCCTGCTTTGTGCATCTGTATTATTCAGGAAACTTTGATATAGGTTTGCGCTCTGTTTGGTGGTCAGTGTGGAATTCTGTTATGTCATTACTATTTCATCATGGTCTCTATTTAGGCATACGATATAGACTTCATGGCACATTGTACACACCTAACACATACCTGTAAAATTCCTCTTGAATTTTCTTGAAGTTATATTTTTCTTGGTGTATCTGTTTGTTGCTTTTTGAAAAACATTACAATTATATAACAGACTTGTTTTCTCTCTGGTACTTTTCATATGTAATATTTTCACTGGCCCAGTGTCCTCAGAGATCACTGTACATCTTTATTCCAGTCCTGGCCTGATCTGACTGGGCTCTTATCTAAATGTTTGTTTTGCAACTCCTGTAGCCTGTCACAAGGTGGATTTCATATTAATTGTTTAGCACAGAGGTTGTAATGGAGATTAAATACCTCTGGTTTTGTTATGATATTGTGAATGTTTTTTTAAACATGAACAGCTTAAACAAAGTGAAAGTGAAGTGATGTAATGCTGGGCAAGTAAATATATTGTTTTCCAAGATCAAATTGTACTGTAGTGCTACAGTTGTTAGTGATAATGATGATGACATTTATAATTTTATTTATTTCTATTTTATATTATAGATTTGATTGTCATTTTTCTCTATTATTATGTCACTATGCCTCACTGTATATACAGTATGTAAATATATAATGAGCCACACGTGAAAACATTTTACATTTTAGGATATTTTTTTCCCAGTCTACACACCTTCACACCATGTTTTTAAGATGAAAATTAGATATTGTCACATTTGTATTATCAAATTAATAATTTACAAAAATAAATTTCTGTAGTGCTTTACCAGGTGCTTTTAATGACATATATGCTTTGCATTAGGATTCTGGGCCAGAGAGCTGGGTCAGATGATTGGGTTTGATCATCCAACCATCCCAGTGCATCACCAGTACGTGGTAACAGCGACAGTACCAGAGGTGAAGGCTCTGAAAAAGGAACTGGCCGTCATCAGAGACTTGGAGGCCTCATACTACCTGCGTCAGGAGAGGGATGGCCTTTTATTTGGACCATATGAGAAGATGGAGAAAATGGTGCTGCAGGACTCCTGGGTGAGAGAAGGAGTTCCTCCAGGTTGGTGTTGCTACTGTCATCTATGAAATATACAAAAAAGTGAGACAATGCAAGTGAATAGGAAAAAGTCCTAAATTAAAATCAGTGTGAAGCTTCTTTTGTAGTTTACTAACATCTCTTGTAGTTTTATCACGCATTATAGGTTATTTAGCATAACCTGGGTTTCATTATGTCATAATTTTAAATAGAAATAAGACAGATTATCACATATTGTGGACAACTACATTTAAAAAATAGACCTACAGATTTGAATGCGTTAGTTAATTTTTTTGTCTTTAGTTTTTGAGTGAACCAGATCTGAGTTAAATAATGAGAAATCAATTTTAGAGTTAGGAATCAACAAACAAATCCTTTTTGAAAAACAAAACAAAAAGCACACACAAAAAAAACTCAAAATCTGGCTTGGTTCTAGATAGTGAAGTGTGTACTGTGTAGGGGCTATATTAAGTATATTATAGAAAATCTATAGAATATTGAGTGGTTTGAAATGAAATCAAAAACATCTTTAGGAGCTGTTTTGTTTGTTTTTTTTTGTCCAAAGCAAACAGACCAAAAGGCAGAATAAAAGACTTGCCTGTAGTGTCTTATCTTAAGTCAATTGTACAAATTTTTGTGTTCTTTGCTTGATTCAAAGGTTTTGGTAAAGAGCTTTTTGAGTCAGACCTTGACCGTATTATGGAGCATGTTGAGATGGCTATGGAGATGGTGCCTGTTCTTAAGAATGCAGATATTATCAACATTGTTTCGGGACCAATCACGTACACCCCTGACCTGCTGCCGATGGTCGGACCCCACCAGGGGGTTCCTAACTACTGGACAGCCATAGGATTTGGGTAAATATGCAGACCTATCATTATCATTTTCAGTACCTTATGTGTGATTGTGTTGGTTCAGGTATGGAGTCATTCATGCAGGAGGTATTGGGAAGTTCCTAAGTGACTGGATTAAGAACGGAGAACCTCCTTATGATCTGATTGAGTGTGACCCAAATCGCTACGGCAAATGGGCAGATATACCATTCATGTGCGCCAAAGCCAGAGAGTCATATGGCTTTAATAACGTAGGTAAGAAAGAATTCAAAACATTTTACAAGCTCATTGAAGTCTGTGGCATCTGTGGATGAGTAAGCTTTTATTTGTGAGAAAACTGTATATTTCACATGATCTTTGTCATATTTCTAGTCGGATACCCCAAGGAGGAGCGCTTTGAAGGAAGACCAACAAAAAGAACAAGTGGTGTGTATGATCTCCTCAAAGACAAATGCTCCATGGGCTTTCATGCTGGATGGGAGCAGCCTCATTGGTTTTACAAACCTGGAGATGACACAAGATACAAGTAAGAAACCACAGAAAATATGCTAGCTGTTATATTTATTACGTTTGCGTTGTGCAAAAGAGCGGTAGTCAATTAAAGAAATAGTAAAGACAAGTCCTGCCAATCAGTCGACTAAAATGAGGTGTGTGGTCAAAGCTCTTGAAACTATTCAGTGTTTTTATAATCTGATTTATGTCCAAAACATGGACATAAACTTCACTAAAGACACCACACACAAAAACTACTATTTTTGCTTCTGTTTAATAGAATTGTTTACTCTAGATAAAATAATTGTTAGACTTATTACAGACTTTGAAAACAGTTCACTCTAGCTGCCAGACTCCAAGTGCTAACCAGGACTTGTCCTGCTTATCTTCTGAAATCAGACTTTGACAAACAGATTCATCAACTTAATGACTTGAAGAGTAAAGGACAAGGCACTATCATTGTATTGAAACAGAAAGAATACAATCTACAGACAACCTTTAATACAATCATCTCTATAGAAACTTTTTCAAACCTATAATACAGGAATAAAAAGAGTAGACAGGAACAAGTGGTAGAAAAAAAAAAAAAAGAGTAGACAATGCTTGTATTGAAGGCATTTGCACACAACTGTTGGAGAAGCAGATGACACTTTCAGCAGTTGTTACTTTCTTTCGACTCTGTGACAAACTGGGGACCTTGAGAAATGTCTCTTCTCAACAAGGCTCTTATTTCTCAGTATCCCGTTGCTCTTGCTGTAGTCAGCCAAAGAAAAAACAATTTAATATGTCTCTATTGTGTAACTTAAAATGAGGTCAAGTTCTACAGTTCACGCAAAACACAACTGTTTATTTAGAAAAGTAATAGAAACCGTTTAAAAGGATTAAACTCCAAAATCTTAAAGGGAGACCTGTTGCATTTTTCAATAAAATTGAATAAAATTCAATAATTTAGATTTTGTTAATTCTAACACAAAATTGATCTAAAACGACTAGAAAAAGAAACATATCCAGTTCAAAGCCACACCTCTCCATTCCAAAATGTAACATTGACAAGCAGCAAATTTTAAATGAATTTGATGTTGGGAAGTAGTTACATGACAAATTAGAACCTTAAATGTTTTATTTGGAATCAATTTTTTTTTTAGTAATCAGAAGTAATTGCAGATAATAGAGCAGGGATCGGCTGCAGGACAATACAAGATTACTCAAACATGCATGAATAAATCTAAATACAACTTTAGAAGACTAATGATGAGAGAACACTGTCTTAACTTGGTTACAAACTCAGAAAAGTGGATTTTATATAAGAGGTTCCCTTTAAACTTAAAAATTAGCCAGCTAACAAACTTTTGGTAGACTACGACACCATTGAATGATTAACTGAATAAACGAAAAGTACAGCCCTACCCTAGTACTGTAGAGTGTTTGCAAGCTTAAGCACTTGCTGTTGTTGGTATACTATTTTGTCATTTATGCTAATTTTAGTGAATACGTTAATAGAAACAAATAGCAAGTCTCTTTGGTTGAATTTTTTCCCCTAACAAATCTCTAAATTTGTTTATGTATTTAGACCCAGTTTCCGACGTACAAACTGGTTTGGACCAGTCGGAAGAGAGTGCAAGCTGGTGATGGAGAAGGTGGGAGTAGTAGACCTGACACCTTTCGGAAAGTTTAGTGTAAAAGGAAAAGACTCGCACAAACTCTTGGACCGTCTTTTTGCCAACACAATGCCCAAGGTAGAGGTTTAATGACTCTGAGCCTACAAGGTTTTTATGTGTTATATAAATGGATATATACTGACACTTTATATAACAGGGATGAGATTTTTTTTGTCAATATATGGATCACGATTCCAATATGTTTTCGACTGCTCAATAAAACTTAGCTTTTCAATAAATACCAAACATTACTGTTTTAGTGTTTTTGGGAGTTGATTCAAATAATGTCTAAAAAATGAACTTTTTCATACATTATTTGAATCAACTACTAAAAAGTAATTCCTAGGTCAATTTTTGTGAAACAAAATGTGACATAATGACAATGTCTGACTGTGAAATGACAGTGGAATCAACCGTTTCCTAACCACATAAAAATTGTAAAATGGAGCTATCGAAGGACACATGAGGATTGAACCCAAAACCAGGATTAAATTAAAGCGTCACAACTGATTGATTATTTTTAATCTCATCTCATCCCTCATATATTATCAACTTTTGTTTGATACAAGTCTTAAAATGCATACGTATATACTCATTTATTTATTTTTTTTATCTCAGCCCATAGCTCCCACGTTTGCCTCTTCCTGACGTCCTGTGTTTGTGTGTTCAGGTTGGTCAGACTAATATCAGCCACATGTTGACACCCACTGGGAAAGTCTATGCAGAGGTCACCATCACCCAGGTAGCACCAGGAGAGTTCATGCTCATCACAGGCTCTGGGTCAGAACTGCACGACCTCCGGTAAAAGCTTCCAGCTGCAATCATATTTACGATCACTCGAGCATCTGAAAATTCATTAAAATACCGAGGTTGGCCATACCTTTCTGTGCTGAAGTATACATGAGAAATGTACTGTTCTGCTTAAGATCTTTGAACAGCTGTAAATGCGACGCCCCTCCTGTTGCTCCAATTGCAAAGCAGTATTTTGTTACATTCCTGTGGGCTCTCACACTGACTCACTCAGTACAAGTGTTAAAATAGATTGCTAGATTGAGTTTTGTGTAACACGGCACACTCTAGTGGTGAGCAAAGAAGCAGCAGAGTTCACTGAGGTCAATTTTTATGAAACGTGGCTGAAAATGTCCCCATTTCACACAGGTGGATCGAAGCAGAGGTCGCAAATGGCAGCTATGATGTTGAGATCAACAATGTTACAGATGATATCGGAGTCTTGGGTGTTGCAGGACCCAATTCACGCACAGTCCTCCAAAAACTGACCAATGAAGACATGAGTGACACGGGTTATAAATTTCTGCAATGCAAAACAATTGAACTAGCGGTGTTTCTGTTCAAGCTATTAGAATTTCTTACTCAGGTAATGGAAATAGCCTGCTTGCATTGAATTCAGCAGAACAGTACCTATATCAGTTAACGTATTAAATTGTTTTAGGTGAACTTGGATGGGAGATTTATGTTGACCAAAAGAACATGTCAACTGTGTACCAAGCCATTATGGAAGCTGGAAAAGATCATGGCATTGACAACTTTGGCACATATGCTATGAATTCCTTGAGACTGGAAAAAGGCTTCAGAGGCTGGGGAGCCGAGGTAAAGCACCATCACCAGCATGAACATTGTTTTTAATGGGTCTAACTTTAAATATGAAACTAAGCTCACATTGTGTTCTTTACAGATGAATTGTGACACCAACCCTTTGGAGGCTGGACTGGATTATTTTGTCAAACTCAATAAGGTAACAGATGTGAAAGTCTTAATTTAATGTGCATATTCATATCAGGTATAATACTAATAATAGTCATAATCATAATAGACATTTTATTCTCGACTTATTTGTTTATTTTAAAGTGCATATTAATGAACATCTGTAACAGTTACTGTATAAAAGCCATGTTATTAGAAAAATGCTGATGTCTGTGATTCGTTTTAGCCTGCTGACTTTATTGGCAAAGCAGCTCTTAAGGAGATTAAAGCCAAAGGCCTGAAGAGAAAGCTGTCATACCTCACAGTTGACACAGATGACATCGACCCTGAGGGAAATGAGACCATTTGGTTAAACGACAAGGTATGGAACAATTAAAACATAAAACGCTTTTTAATGGTTTGGGTTTGTTAAATCATTACTCTTTTGTTTTTTCAGGTTGTTGGCAATACGACATCTGGAGCCTACAGTTACAGTGCCCAGCAGAGCCTGGCTTTTGGCTATCTGCCCATTGAGCTTACATCAGTGGGCCAAAAGGTGGAGGTAGAGCTCCTGGGAAGACGATATCCCGCCATGGTTATCCAGGAGCCGCTGGTCCTGACAGAGCCCACAAGAACCAGACTGCAGAAAAAGGCCAAGAGTCAAGCAAAGCCAGCTGCTTAGTGACTGTTACAAAGACATTTGAGGAAGACTGGCATTTTCATTGTGGTCCATATTTTGAAGGGATTGTCTTAAAAAGAAGATTGAATTGAAATCTGAAAAGTGTTAATTCCAGAGTTTACATTTTGTCTTTTATGTGTTTTTGTTAATGTTTTAATTTTAATAATGATGAAAGTAACCATAGGCTTTATTAAACTGACTTGTTGCCAGTTATTGCATTATTGTACAAACGTATTTTATATGATTTATATCAATGTTATGTAAAATTTGTCCTATAGGAAGCATAGCATCTATGACGTAAATAAACATTTATTGTATCAGTGAGTTGATGTTTAAAAAGAGTGATTTAGTGCTTATGCTGACTTTTAGTTCCAACAAGTCACAGGCCGCCAAGAATCCGTTTCTTCTGTAGATGTTTATTGAACAATTTGGACAGAACAAAGCAACAACACTGACAACATACAGTATTTGTAATTTCACATTCTCAAAATCCTGCGTCACAGATAGTAACAGTAAACAAATGATATATCCTGATTCTATTAGATGTTTGAAATGTGCTAGTACAGAACAGAATTCTTCTTTGTGACACATTATAAATAGCTGAATGCAGAAACTACAAGAATGCCTAAAATTAAAAATTAAAGATTTGTTTCGTTGAACATAAGCATTAATAAAAATACAAACCAAAATTCAGTTATCAAAATATTTAAGAAGAAATGCAGTTCAAGAGTTCAACTGATAAAGCCATGGATGGGTACAGCTCATGGAAGTATAATTATGGTACAGCTGTTAAACAAAACAAAAAAAGTTTAGTAGTTCCGTGTAAGCCACGTGATCTTTATTTACGTGAATCTGATTGGCTGCTTCAGTCGAGGTGTTTTTAAGCAGCGGATAGCGGAAGTTTCGAAGAACTTGTCATGAATCTTTTGCTGTGCAGTATTTCTGCGGATTTTTGCGGAATGTTACTTTTTTCCATCAAAAGACTATTCTCGTAGCCTCACGTTTACCTGTTGCTGCTGATTACTTTCTCAAATATGTATTTTAGCGCTCTTCTACGTATCTTTACCGCCTGCAGTTTTTTAGACGTGTTTACTGCAGTTTCAGCAGCACATCCGCCTCATATAGTGTTTATTATGGCTGATGATTATGGATGGTATGATATTGGCTATCACGGCTCTGAGATTAAAACACCAAATTTAGACGCACTGTCCGCGAGTGGGGTCCGCCTGGAGAACTACTACGTCCAGCCGATCTGCACCCCGTCCAGGAACCAGCTCATGACCGGGAGATACCAGGTGAATATGAGCTCACACACTAACACTGAAAGACAAATGTGACGTACTACTTACATTGTTCTTAATATTCTCTTAAGACTTTACTTTGGCATTTTGTTTGTTAGAACATGACCACGAGTTTCCCACGTCAGGAATTGAACCATCTACTGACTGCAAAGTAAATACACAGGGGGAAAAAAACCCGTTCTTGACTTGCACAAATGCTCAGAATTTTTATTTATTTATTTATTTTTTAAATAGCATGTTTTTTTTAAATTCCATCTTTTAGACATAAATGTATTCTTTTTCTTCAAAAGCATGGAGATTTTGTGAAATATTGATCCCAAATCAAGTAGGGCCAATGAAATCTTATTAAAATGCAGTATTCATATTTTTATTCATATTTTAATAAAAAAAAATGGAGGATTAATATTTTACAAAATCTAGAAACTATTGAAGAAAAAGTGTATGATTATGACAAAAATGTTATTAAATGAAAAAGATTTAATTGGCCATACCCGATGCTTATCATTATTCTGAGTTGATTTAGGATAAATATTTCACAAAACCTTTAAGTTATTGAAAAAATAAGTGTATAATATTGCACAAAAATCTTCAATAAAAAAGAAAGGTGAAGGTGTGTCCAATGCTTCTTTTCATATTTACCGCTTTTGTTTGAGGTTGACACAACAGAAAGTTATTGAGGAAACCAAAGAACATCAGTTTTATCTGGAAATGGTCATTTGTTGCCGGTCCCATCAACCGGAACATTTACCGAAACTTCAAGCTAACCCACACTGCATCCCACTCATTATGTTTGGAATCGTCACATATTTCGACCCTTGGGAGTGAAAATGTCGAAGTTGTTTAATATCCAAATAACTTCATTGAGGTAAAACAAGTCTGGGTGATTTATGGACTTGCCGGAGATCTCAGAGATCTACCATAAAAAAACTGAGACTCAGGGAAAAAAGAATCTCACAGACAGAAGTACATCTATGTTTTGGAGGAGGAAGCAAATTAGAACATAATAATTATTCATTGTTCCTCACAAATCTTTAATCTTTATACTTAAATTGAACGAAGACACGAGGTGGATGGAGCATATCTAAGTCACAAATGGAGTAGGAAGGAAAATGTTCCGGTTTGTTTGTGTAAAATGTATCACTTTATTTTAAATGTATTTATTTTTGAGAAGTTGCAAAGCCAAGTTTCAGGTCAGTCCAGTTCTGTTTAATCAAGTCATGCCTTAAGACTGACTCCAGGTCACATCTTACAAATTCACACCTCTGTTCTTCAAGATAACTACCGTGTGTTTCTCCTTTTTGTTTGTGCAAGTTGTTGTAACACCGGAACGTATTTGTCTTTTTGCAAGTTTTACTGAGGAACTTGTATGTCTTGTCTGTGTCCTCAGATTCACACAGGAATGCAGCATCACATCATATGGCCCTGTCAACCATACTGTGTGCCACTGAATGAGACATTACTTCCACAGCTGATGAAAAAAGCAGGCTACTCTACACACATGGTTGGAAAATGGCACCTGGGCATGTACAAAAAAGACTGTCTTCCTACAAGAAGGGGGTTTGACACATACTTTGGTAACAGAAAAACTGCCTAATGGTTATTGTTTGTTAACTTTTATGTTTCTGTTAATTTCTCTACTTGTTCACACTCACAGGGTATCTGACAGGAGGTGAAGATTACTACACTCACATTCGTTGTTATCCAATATCTGCTCTGAATTTAACTCGATGTGCGCTGGATTTAAGAGATGGAGAAGAGGTCGCTACTGCTTATGCAGGAGTCTATTCAACAGAACTGTTCACTGACAGAGCCACCAGTATAATTCAAACACACAAATCTGATAAGGTACAAAACTTTACCTAAAATATTGGTACTACGCCAGGAAGAGATTATTTGCATACCACAATTTATTTAATTCCTTGAGCATTATGAATTAAGTTTTTGTTGGTGGTTTATTCAAGAGTAATTAAGGTATATTATAAAGTGCTACCAAAATAGTTTGAATTAAATAGTATATTTATAGTTTTATATCAGTTGGATTCTTGATATGGTACATTAAGTATTTTTCTTTATACTCATAAGACATTATTCACATCTGTCTTATCTTTTTTAGCCTGTAAACATTCTAATAGAAATCATGTGTATGCCACTAATTCAATTTCTGTCTCGTGTTCTGTCTCTTCCTTTCAGCCTTTGTTCCTCTATGTTGCTCTACAAGCAGTCCACTCACCTCTGCAAGTCCCACAGCGCTACTTGTCGCCCTACAGTTTCATCAAAGACAGTAATCGACGAATCTACGCTGGCATGGTGTCTGCTATGGATGAGGCCGTGGGCAACATTACTTGGGCTCTTAAACAAAGTGGGCTTTGGGAAAACACTGTGCTTGTCTTTTCAACAGGTATGAATTGGCAGTTAAATTAGTTTTATACACACACACTTTATCCATGATACAGTGGAGTAAAGGAGTATTTTGGCACCCATTGATTATGCAAATTGTCCCCTTTAGCCCTCTGTTATCTTCGAGTAATTTTGTTATAGCTTTGATTTTTGTTTGTCAATAAAACAAACCTCTCTTATCCTTCCACCATGAAAGTTTCATGGATGATCCCAGATGTCATTTTGTACAGCCAAAGCAAAATTTGAAAAATTATATTAAACATTGCTTCTAAGATGAAAATATTTAAAATGAACTATTATGTGCAGACATTCCCATTACTATATGTGCACACACAAAAGAGCAAATTCACATGTAAGTGCAGCTGACAGTGCTGACCACCTGGAGGCGCTTGCGCCCACCTAAGATGGGTCTCCTGAGATAAACCTGTGTCTGAGCACAGACACTGTCCTTGTCCTGGGACACTGAAAACACTGAGCAGTTTGCAGAGTGTCTGTGCATATATGTACAGTATATACACTGTGCATTTACATAAACTATACAGTACATACAGAACCTCCTACTGACTCTTTGCAGAACGATTCAGTTTTCTCTCTTCAAAGAACTTGTATTAAGAGGTCACACTAATCGGCCAAATAATAACATAAACAATAACCTAAAACTAGCAGGAACTTTGACCCTATTTTTTGCAATATTTTGTCCTTTGAAACTGAGAAAATATCTTATCTAACTTCTGGGTCACAGAATTCTGCTAAAACCGAGTCATATTTCTGTTTCCAAAGTTAAACATGATGACACAAGTTGCCATAAACCTTAGTATAGCCAAAGCAAATCGACCTTTTTATCCTGTTTGGAGAAAAGTTCTGGCTGTTGAACAAAGTAATATACCACCTGTATTTCAATGTAACCATTTATTGCAGGCAAGTATTGGTTTATGAAAATAAAAACTGAGCTACTAAAAAGGTAAACGTTAATTCTAAGCAAACAGAAAACAAAAACACAGGTAAATTAAAAGATGAACACCAAAAAGTTGCTTAATTTTATTTATTACCAACAACAGACCCACAAAGTTTGGGTCATAATGGCTTGGGAGGATGGAAGGGTGCACAGCCCTAACAAAAATAACCAGAGGCTTAAAAAGATGACAGAGGGTCTGAAATTTTTTCACAGGTGCACTTCTAATATGAGAGACAGAATCACATCACAGAAAATCACATTGTGTGACTTTTAAGCAATTCTTTGTCAATTCTTGTGGAAAATAAATATCTGTACATTTGCAAAGTTTAATTAAATACTTTGTATTGTAACCTAGGACGAATGTACTAGGTAGCACTCTTTCATTCTCACTCTTGATCTGACATGTATTGAGACTGTTGCTGGGAAACATGGACTTATAACTCTTGCAACAGATTTTTTTTTGGGTTCAGGACTGGAGATTTGCTAGGCCTCTCCAGGGCTTTGAAATTCTTCTTAAAGAACCACTTCTTTGTCCAAGTGTGAATGCGGTCATTCATGTTGGAGAACCTAACCATGTTCCATCGTCAATGCTGTTACTGGGAGAAAGCACAATTCACGGTCCCATCTATTCTTTCCTCAACAAAAATCTGTCATCTTATCCCCTTTGCAGAAAAGCATCCCAAAAACATAATGTTTCCACCGGCATGCTTTACAGGGGGTATGGTATTCTTCCAATACCACCCATCATTATTCTCCTTTCAAACACAGACAGAGGAGTTCATACCAAAAGTTCTGTTTTGGTCTCATAAGACCACACAACATTCTCCCAGTTCTCCTCTGAATCATCCAGATGGTCACTGGCAATTTTAGACAGACCTGGACATGTACTGACTTAAGCAGGAGGACCTTTAGGCCGCAGCAAGAATTCATGATGATATAGTACAGGGCTATTCAATTATATTTATTAGAGGGCCATATTTTTGAAGAGCTATGATTTGAGGGTCGAATTACAAAACTGGACTACAAATGCGTTTCACGTACAATATCCACAGACAAAAATGTGTCCACAAATAGTAATATTTACTACAAATCTACTTTTATATCTACTATTGTCATGAAAAACAGGATAAAACAAGGCTGAGCCAAAATAATCTCAGCAAACAGAGTTGAATGAGACTATAAAGCAAATGTTCAAATATTATTTTTCCCATGAATATACTATCACATTGCTTAAAAATCATACAGTGTGATCTTTTTTCTTTCCTCAGATTCTGACTCAGATACAGACCTTTTTATTATTTTTAAGTGGGACTAATTGCACAATCGATGGGTACCATTTGTTGGTTTCCCAAGTTATTGAAGCTACTTCAAATATCCAGTAGAGGGCAATGTCTCTTAAAATTCTGACTTTTTGTCTTCACTAGACTGCGTCACTGGTATTGTCGTTGGATACACAATTTACCTTTTGCTTTTTGTAATAGAATGAATATATCCTTGGAGTTTAGGACTTGAGAAGTCAACATTCCATAGTTCATGTGAAAATCCACAACAAAAGTTATATAATTTACCACCAAATGATACAGTATGTTGCTATAGGCTCAATCTGAATGTTTTTTTTTTCTTCTGATTGGGCTTTATAATATTCTTAATTTGAAGCAGGTATGTTCTTTGAATGAAGGAAGTTATTTTGGGCTTAAAAACGGGAACCCAATGAGTCATGAACTTTAACAAATTTGTAACTGTTGCATGATGACATTTTCCTGTAAGCAAGTGAGCTACACACTGCAAAAAAACACTGGAGGAGTTGGCTTGTGCAGGGCCTAGCAGCTTGAAAAGGCATTATAAGCACACTGTCTTTTCCAGAACGATTCGTCCCAGATTTGTATGACAGAGGACTAGCTGAAAGTGAGACTTGCCTCACTGTGATTGGCCTGTGTGTGTTTATACTGGACAACCCGCTGGGCCCGATGACCGTTGAAACTTGGAGCGTGTCTAAATGCCTTTAGGAAAGAGAAACTTAATGACCAAGAGAGACATGGCTGTATTGTTTCTATTTTCTTTGGTCTATTACTTTTCTGTATTTTCATTGTACATTTATGCACCCATTTACTGACTTCCATGGTCCACAGATCTGTTTGTGAGCTCAATGCATTACTCTTACAATTACAACTTTTAGACAATCAAAATAACAACAAAATAGTACAAATGTGTTAAATTATGGCTAATGTGTGACGTGTCATATGTGGTTTCAAAGTCTGAGCAGTGTCTTTCTTGTTGTGATTGATTTTTCTGTCTGTTAAAGTCCTGTGTGCATATTTTTTGCTGCTACTATAAAAACCTACTGTGTCCTTTGAACAGACAACGGTGGTCAAACGTTGTCTGGTGGCAGTAACTGGCCCCTTCGAGGGAGGAAGTGGACCCTGTGGGAAGGTGGTGTCCGAGGAGTGGCATTTGTGGCTAGTCCACTAATAAAACGACCAGGAACCGTGAGCCGTGAGCTTATCCACATCTCTGACTGGCTGCCCACATTGGTGACTCTGGCAGGTGGGAGAACAAACTCCACCAAACCACTAGATGGGTTCAATGTCTGGAACACAATCAGGTGATGTAAATCTACGTTTGTCAAAATACAAGGAAGTTCGGTTGTAACAGAGTTGTCTGGTCCTACAGCAAAGGCCATGCTTCTCCCAGACTCGAGCTTCTGCACAACATTGACCCTTTATTTGACGACACTTCTCCATGTAAGTTCACACACATCTGTTTTCTTTTATTCAGAAACTTAATACAAAACTGATAGGGTTATTAGATAAACCACATTGTAGGGTTGGGCGATCTGGGAAAAAATATATTCACAATTTTTTTTTCTCATAATGACTGATCTCGATTTTTGATTCGATTTTGTTTAAGCTTTTCAAAAACAAATGAAAAATGCATTCATGAACATAAACGAAGCAAAAACTTTTAATATGTCTTGTTTATTAGATTTTTTTTAAACTATAGATCAATATTCTACCTCAAAGTTTGACTTTTGCTCCAACTACACATTTTTACTGACAAAAGATTGTTTTTTGATCTTTTGATTCAAAACCTTCAACCAAATAAATGACGATTCGATTTTTCGATTAATTGCCCAGCCCTACCACGTTGTAATATGAGATGGCTACATTTGGGCACATGTGTAAAATGTTCAGAATTTTAGTTATGTACAGGACAATCATGTATTGTGGAACAATTTCGTTTAAACCACTTCAGTTTGGGTAGACCAAACTACTTCCAGCTTTCAGATGGCTTAGGGCTTTGAAATAAAACCCATGTATGTGATTCTTACATCTACGTTGAATGTTGTAGTCTTGACAACAATAAATGAGGAACAAACTCTGAGTCCAGAATTTCAAGGCAAAAGGTCATATACAAATAATAAAACTTTCTGAACCCATGGATCACTGAGTTCACATTTTGTTTTTCTTTGTCATTATATATTTTCTACAATAAATTAATATTATGTAACAAACAAAGACAACTGACAGTGTTTGTAAGCTCTTGTGTAGCAATGCTAAAAGTGTTTTTCATAAAGCCCATGGTGATGATTTAGTGTTGCTTTGACAGGACAATTTAGTCCAGATTAATTTCTTTGTAAATTATGATGTTATGAATACAACCACGCCTTTCACAATTATTTTAATTTCTTTTAATGATTATTAGGCACAATCTTGTCAAGCATATTTTTATGGTCTTGCCATAACTCAAAACAGCAGTAACTTGGCTATGATGCTTTACTATGCAGAGATTGGCTAAATGGGTCACACAGGACTGCATGAACATTTGTACACAATTTCTTTCTTTCCTTTCCATTTTATCCACGGCATAAGTAATATTTGTTTACTTTCTGTCTGCTTTTTTATCCTTTTTTTTTGTAGGACTGGCGTACAGCCTGTGACAACTGGCAACATTTTTGCCACTATCCTAATAACGATATTCAGTCAATAAATGCATTAAAGATTATCTTTAAGTGTATAGGTTAAGATTTTATTTTCAGACCAAGTGTCTTTAAATTTAGTTCTGCAATTGCGAAAATATCCCCTTTATTCTGCGGTTTGAAAGTTTACAGAATATCTTTGTTTTTTGAATGCTTACCAAAAGTAGATCAGTTAGGATCAACAAAAATTTTTTTAAAAACAGATTTTTATTATTCTCAGTGTGGCAGATTACACTTGTAAAAATGGAACATGGCAACTTTTGAAAATCTTTTAACATGCACAAAGAATGCGAGAAAATGCTTTTTTGACAGTTTTAAAGGAGAAAAATACTTGCAAATCCACCTAATCGGGACCATATTGTTAGGGTCAACCACACTGTGAACCTGAAAATACTCTCAAGGCCACATCTTCTTTGTTAAAACCCCAGACACATGGCCTCACTTCTGGGAGGCATTTTCAGTAAGAGCAGAAATAGCTCATGACCCAAGTACAAGGATTTCTAGACACAGAAGAAGGTCTTTTTGTTTTACAAACTGATAAGATCCTTGTGATTGGTACAAATCTAATCTTTCAGCCATGAGGAGCAGGGCGGCTTATGGCAAAAAGTAACTATGGATATGAGAAAACTTATATAGTTTATTTTAGGGGTTAAGGTTGGTGTGTTCACATTTCTCTGTCTTTCCAGGGCTTCTGTGGGTCCTTGAAAAATCTCAAAATGTGTATTAACGTCTATAAACGTCTTTAACGTTCAAAATTTAAGACTAACAACTTGTTAGTTGAAAAATGTACAAAAAGTAAGTAAAAAGTAGATTGATAAATGCAATGAATTAGCCACTGTCCAGGGTGTTTCCCCCCACAGAAAGACAACCATAAAAGTAAACAATAAAAAAGTGCTCAATACATTTTACTAATCTTACAAAAAATAAAACCAGTAAAATCCAATAGGAGCAAAATAAATATTAAGTTTAAATAAAATAAAAATAAAAAATTGACCACACAACTCACGCGGTGTTAAAAGCCAGAGAGTAAAAGTGGGTCTTAAGACGAGACTTAAAACACTCCACGGTGGGAGCAGAAAGAACATGAGGGGGCAGAGCGTTCCAGAGCTTAGGACCAGCCACAGAAAATGCACTGTCCCTTCTGGTCTCGTCTTTGGCAATTTTGCGAAATACCAGTATAAAGTGCGTTACAGTAGTCCAGACGTGAAGAAATAAAAGCATGCACAACTTGTTCAAAATGTGTAAAAGATAAAAAGGTTTCACTTTGGATAAAAGCCGCAAATGATAAAAACTAGATTTTAAAACACTGCTGATCTGCTTATCGAATTTAAAATCGCTGTCTACGGTGATGCCAAGGTTGGTGACTGTGGGGCGCACATGATTTTGAAGTGGTCCCACATCAATGAGGGTACTACAGAGCCAATCAGTGTCACCTCACTTGACAATGCAAAAAAATAATGCACCTAACTTTTCATTGTGGTACTAAATGGTGGCCATACCTACTTGTCAAAGCCTGATCCCGTCAGATCTCAGAAGCTAAGCACATCAGGGCCTGGTTAGTACTTGGATGGGGAACCGCTGGAACACCAGGTGCCACAGTGGGACTATCGTTGGGTTTTTGGGCAAGACACTTAACTCACATTGCCTCAGTGTCTGTGTACACTGGGTGAGTGGATCCCTGATTGTAAAGCGCTTTGAGTGCCCTAAAAGGTGGAAAAGCATTATATAAATAGAGACAATTTACCATTTAGATGTTAAACAGAGCTCTTAGAAATCTTCGATGTTTGACCTTTTAAACTTTAGTTTGTTAAACCAATTCAGCCTTTGAATCATAGTAATATTACACCATTATCATGTTATTATTATTATGTCACCTTATCGCCCATGTACAGCGAGGCTACACAGTTTTAATAATGGGACGATTGTTTAAATGGTTTGTTTTTATTCCTTTTGACCCACATTACCAATCCATGATACATTATACTTATTATACAACACAAAGAACAGCCTTTTAGTACTTATATTTATTTTTACTTCTCTCCTCTGACTTGCTGTAATGTAGCTGCCCTTCTTGGTTGTTTAAAATTTGCAGCAAAAAATTGTCTCAATCAGCAATTCCCCCATGTTTCAATAGATGACCTTCACAATGTGCACTGTCCGTTGCTCTCCACAGGCCCTGGCAGCAAAAGCAAGTTAACTTTGGCTCATATGAACAGCGGAAACTCTTTCACTTACTCTGGCTTCAACGTATCCTTTCATGCAGCTATTCGATGGTCAAACTGGAAACTGCTAACGGGCTATCCAGGTCTGTATCTTCAGTCTCTAAATAAATGTGAGTTTTGCTTAAATATTTATTATCTTTCTTTGATTTTACAGGTTGTGACGTTTGGTTTCCTCAACCTGGCAGCAACAATTCTAATGTCGCTGAAACTCGTCTTTTGAAGCCTGTCATGCTCTTTGATGTTGAGAAAGACCCAGAAGAGAGAATTGAGTTATCTGAAAAGTTTCCTTCAGTAGTTGACTATCTCCTTGGCCGACTCAACATCTATCAAAAACAGGCATTACCTATAAACTATCCTGATGATGACCCAAGTGTGACCCAGGCCCTGGAGAAGCCTGGGGGCCTTGGGCCTAAAAAGACATTAACTAATGAATGCAGGATTCAAGAGTGTTATGTAGTCACTTGTCAACTATAGGAACAAGTAAATCTGCTGCTTGACACAGTTACATTTTACGCTGCATCACTTCGCTGCATTGGACTTTTTCGTTTCAATCTCAGACACAACTTATTGTTGTATCATGGATAGGCCTAACTGTTCAAATGTCATTTTTGTATCCTCACATTGTTTATCATGTTGGCTTTCTGTTGGGTGACTTTTATCTTAAGAATCTCTGAGAAACACATTTCCCTTTGTGCCCTTTGACCTATGGTAGTTAACCTTTTTTCCCTGGTATTTGTAATTTTCTAAGTAGCAAAGGAACGATTCCCCCATTGAGAGACCCTTGATCTGACATGTGACCTCACCACATCCTCCAGTGCTAAAATCTTATTTCCTATGTATATGCACAATTTTTCATTCAAGCTGGTCAAAATAGGAAGATTTTAAATCTAATTTCTTTGAATTTATTTATTCAAGCTTTTGAGGCAGTTCAAACGTATGTTGCCCCAGGTTGTGGGTAATAAACCTTGTGTAAAGAAAACCACTAAATCTTGGTTTATGTTTGCTTTGAAAAGTCTCTGCTGCAGATGGAATTTAAACCAGGATTTGGGTAATGGGTGGATGTGAGAGTATTTATTTTATTGCTTAAGCAATAAATTTGTCAGTTTGTTTACTCCACAATCAAAACTTTGGATCTCAGGGTGATGGGATTGTCTATGTAATTAGATGTTGCCAGTGCTTACCATCTATCTAAACTAACGCTTGGCCTCATGCATTTCTCAGCATAACCACTTTTGCACTTCTCATACATGTCTGTGGTGAGCTACCCCTCCTGAAGAGTTATTCCATCCTCTCCCCTTGTCATTATGAGCAGCTAACCTCAGCAGTGCCACGACTTGCCTCTTCTTCATAGTTTTTAGAGTTGCTTTGGTGCTCCTTTCACACTTAATCCTGCTCTTTGACTCAGTCCTGTGAAGTGTGCCTCCCAAAGCGACACATTGACAGTGGATGGATCAGCAGTGGGATCGACTGGATGTGACGCAGTGCTGTGTTATTTCAGCTGTGAGCTATAGTGTATGCCTTTGTGCTGTCTAATATACCATACCCCAGGCGAGATGACAGTGTGGAGAGATTATTTGGGTTGAAGCTGCATGTTTTGATAAAGTTCACATGGTTGATAAAGACGCTGCCATCTTTGGGCCCTCTTTGGTATGTCTGCATGGAGAGACAGACAGCAAATGTCATTGACTGGAATTCCAAACAATATTGTGCCTGCCTGTGCTCCCTGTCTGTGAAAACAGATTAAAATCATTCTAACCAGTGTAACGAGGAATGTGTTAAACCTAGAGCCTTAAAAGGGGGAAATCCAACAGTCTGACACATTTAGAAAAGAGTAAAAAGTCCCTCAGTGAAAGGCCACCAAAGAGCTTATACCACTCAAATGGACATTCGATGATGATGGACTGTGGACACTGCAGTGTTGACCATCACTTATACAATGACACAATACATTTAACTTATTGTTTTCAAATTCCCAAGCTGCCAATGTAGTTTTGATAATTAAAACATACATGAGCTTTTTTAATTTTTAGAAAAATATTGAAGGTATTTGTGTGATGGAAGATACTGTTGTGTGGCACCAGTCTCTGTCTCAATGTTGACAATCTGTACAGGACAAAAACATCAGGGCAGTAATTATTGACCATAAACAGTGAATTGTTTTGCCCAAAACCTCTCATCACAAGTCTACGCCGTTTTTAGTTCACAGACAAAAGTACAAAGTAATCTATTGTCTGTCCTGTTTGATGTGACTGTGAAGAGTGAAGTTAGTTGTGGGAGAGATTTTGTTTTTATTTATTGTCTATATCATAGTAGGCATATACGTAGGTTTAACTCTATAAACTCTCATTTTCACATGTACAGTTCACTTCTGGATCCCACTAGCACCAAGATTGACTTACTATGTAATAGCTTTGAGCTATAGGCCAGCTATGGGTGTGTGCTCAAGTTTTTTTGTTAAATGAGCAACATGAGACAAAGCCAAACTATAATCTTTCTCAGCTGCTTTTTGTCGAGTTTTGAATGACCTAATGGCCTACTTTAGCTAATGCTGTTACAATGTTGCCATAGCAATGTAATAGACATTGGACAGAGACATTCATTTGAAATGGTCTAGGTCTGTAGCTAATTTAATTATGAGCTAAGCTTGCACATAGGTGTATTATATTGCAGATCGCAATATCTGGAAATACTGTAATACCCCACGTCTCTGTAACCTTTCTATTCATTAGTGACAATTTATTGCATTAAAGTGCATTGCTCTTTCTTTTCCAGGAGACCCAGCTTTCTTTTTAATGTCACATCTGAAAGTGTCTTATGACTGCTGGTCCTGAGAGAAAGGAGAGAGCTGGGGGAGGTGTCTGACTCCAGTCACTCCCACAGCCGTGGTGAGAAGGGTCGAGCCATTCATTGTGCTGTGCAGAAAGAGAAAACGTGCCACCGTCACCGAGGGGAAAAAAGTCAAACGAGGGACAACGCTGACAGCGCTAAGAGAAGTCACCGCAGCTTCTCACACGGAGAAATAACTTTCTGGAGCTAAAGTGAAGCCACTAAGCGTGTGCGTAAGTATCCCAGTGACATCAGCCTACTCCTGTCTCACACAGCCTAACACAAATGTTACACAAATGTTAGGCTGTGTGATTAATGAATAGTAAATAGGAAAGCAGTGGTTCAGTTTGAAAACATTCTTCTGAGAAAAGTTGTGTTAAGTTAGTCAGACAGACGCATTTTAAAAGTTTTTCATCGTTTTTGTCCGTCTCTTGCGCGCTTGCGCCAAACTCGTGGTACCAGATGACTTCGCTGACCCGGCGCCAGCATCTTTGATTCACTTCTGATAGACTATCAGAAGGCTCGGTTTTACTGACGACATAACTGGACTGTCCATACATGGACTTCCAGAACTCCTTAATCCACTGTCCTAAAACCATTAGATGTTTTTAGATTTGTTTTTCATCAATGGTGACAAGGTTTTAAAAATACTCGCTTAACTTCATACCCACGTAACCCACAATGTGCAGGTATTTTACTGCATGGCTAATGTCTGTCTTTATTGTCTCAAACTACATGGGGAAAAACAAAGAAAGAAACTTGCTATGATGTTCACCCTGACTGCCTTAATGCTTATTAATGTGTTTTTCTTTATTTCCAGTAGTAGAATCCATTATGGGGTTGTTTTTCCAAACTTCTGCCCCTGCTTTAAAGTGATAGGAAACTTCACCACCACATGACTCCATGCAGGGTGGTCTGTCTTTATACCAGTGTTGTACTACAGTGTTGCACTACATGATTTTAAGTGAATAATTGTCTACTAAGTTGCCCTCAACTGGAAAGTCCTTTTACCCTTTTCTTATCACTTTTATAGTAGCAGGCTTTTTCTCCTTTAAATCCTGATGAAGTAATTGATCAGGCAAGAGAACTGGAGAGTCTGAAAGGTTAAGCTAAGAAAAATGACTGTTACTTGTCTTTTTGTTGTTTCTTTGCTGCAAAAAGACTTGCAGTTTCTTTTCTTTGCACATGACACACTGTAGCTGCCACATCATCCTCCTTCTGTTTTCCTGAACTTTAGTGACAGCTATGATCCAAAATCCAGATTGGAGCCAGTCAGTTTATTTCCCCTCGAGAGGGAGCTGTTTTGACTGAAGGATTTTGATCTCTAACCTCTTCACGCTGCTTAGTTTTTAATGAAGTTCTATGTTTGAATCTCTCTTGTAAATATCATCAACTAGCTTGCTGATTGAAATTAGACCTGAACACTATCGTCTAGTGCATGAAACTTAAGTTGGTGTGAAATTCACTAATTGAATGGCTACTTTTGTGTCAAGGTTACGACAGATGATTCCAGCTCGACATCTGGAATACAGTTTGTTACAGTGAGGGGCCCACAGTGCCAGAAGCAGACCTAATGAAAAAAAAAAGACATTTGCATCTGTTCCGCTTATTTACTTCATGTTCTTAAACATCTGTCTCAGCTTGCATTAAGGAAAGCCACAGTTTTCCTTCATGTCTCGGTAAATGCAACCAATAAAAATAGCAACAGAAGCATTCAGGAAGTGCTCTAACACTTTTACAAAGTGCATTACAGACACCCTGCCCTAAAGAGAATTTATTTGGCCCTAAAAGTGACAAATGCTAAGATTCTGTTTTCAGATTGAAAGCCTGTTAGGAGTTAGACAAGAATACACTGTGAAGCTATGGTTTTCTAACAATAAAAAGAGGAAGTGCTTTTGCCACTAGCACAGATTTAGAACATGCTTATTAGACAAATATAAATAGTTAGATAAAGACAGCATTTAGAAAACTGATATTATTTTATTTATTCTATTATTATATGATATTACTTTTACATTAGTCATTGGATATGGTCAGTTCTAGAGACTGATGATTCTACCCTAATTATAGCGCATTCTGCTTGTGATTTAATTCTTGCTTGTTAATCTTATGACATAAATATTCATGCTCACAGTAACAGTTTAACTATGGTTTAAAAGTTCACATTTGTTCACTTACAAAAGCTCTCGTCTCCAGTCTGGCTCAGTCATGCACATTGATTAGATTAGGCAGCCAATCGTCCTTTTCTCTCTTTTCTTTTCTATTCTGGTCACTCTTTTAGTGGGTGTTCTTTGGTATCTCTTTGACTCCAACCGCAGAGCTCATCCTGCCCACTGTTTACTGGGAAACTATCTGGGTGGGGTCCTCACAACAAAGCTCACAGCGGTGTTTTCTCTATCAATAGGGGCCTAGTAGTGGGCGCAGTGTCATTCCCTGAAGAGAAAGAGAAGTGAATGACTTGTGGCGGAGCAAGTGGGGGGCAGGACTCTTGTCGGGTGAAACGAGGAGAAAAATTCAGCAGTGTTTTTTTCCTTTGTGGAGCTGGGGGTCAGTCTCAGGGGGAATGTGAGGCAGACATACGTTTGGGGGCCGACAGCTGCGGTGCCTCAAGCATTTCAAGTCCCAGAGAAACTCTTAAACTCCACTGGTGTTTTACATTGACTTGAGTTTGTCCAAGAACTGGTAGAGCGTAAAGTTATGGTTATACTCCTCACTAAATGTTGTAACAGACACGTGCAGAAAGATGGTGATTTTGTAAGGAGTGTAGTGGTTCCGGCCTCCCAGCTGTATTCTAATGATCAAAGGTTAGGATCCCACACAATAGGCAGTCTGTCCATATTTGTGATAAGGCTTGGTCATATGTTTATCGAGTGTCAGGCCTTTAAGCAACATGAATTGAGTGAATTATTTAGACTTAAAAAAGTGAAATCTAACTTTTAATAGCTCTCTTTGTGTCTAGTCCAGTCACGCATCTATTGATTTGTAGTCCCTTTATCACCAGAAAAACCTTGATCTGGTTGAGATTGTAAGTTTATTATTAACCATCACTGTGATACAGCTTTGTGCTTAGAGCGACTGCAATAGTATTAGTGACTTGTTGACCTTGAGAAACCGTATTTTTGTATTTTGATAATCATCCTCTCTTTCTGTATCAATACAAGCTTTAAAATATTACCACTTTTTGTAATGAGTATAGCATATTTGTTGATTAATTGATAATGTCTTAGGCCCACTGCACACGAGAGGATTGTAAATCTTCTGCCATTTTAAAATGTCAGAAAAGTACAGGCTACATACATCAGGATCTGTCTGCAGTTGCAGAAGAACCATAGGTTATTAAAGCTGCGCGTGAACTCTGCGTTTTTGTCAAATTTTACTACTTTTCAAGAGCTGTCATTGTTGGCCTAACACTATCTGTCTGCACTGATGGACTGTGATAAAGTTCCTCATAACATGTTGGAACCTTATAATCTGAAAATACAAAAACAGAGGCGCACTTAACCCACAGATATGACATGTTCTTTGGCCATGCCTTCTTAAAGCTGTTACAAAATCAAGTCTAATCCCTAGTGTGCAGAAGTCAACCAAAATGGTCTAATTATTTTGTATTTGATTCATTGTAAGGATGTACATATACTCCCCAAGTTTATTCTGAATTTTTTATATGCAAAATTGTCTTTTATGAATAGAAAAAGTTATTTTTCATGTAAAATTAGTTTAATTATTGTTTTTCAGTTTGAGTCTTCAATTAACCAAGAATTTATTTTGTTGACTACAGCGGCCCTAAGTTTCCTAAAAAAAAAAAATAAATAAAAATAAACAATTTCTGGTTTCCATCAAAAATACACTTTGTAATTTTCTCTATTTAGAATCCGTGAGTCACATTCTTTCAACTTTAACATGGTGGATCAAGTATTTAAAAAGTCTCAACATTCATTAGAAATAATCATTTGACAAGTTGATCAATCGAAAACCGACTTGTCCTCTAGTAAAATAGTCCACCACTGTGTAAGAAGCCCTGTATTCAGCTGCATGTTGCTTTAATAAAAGTGACATAGGCCGTATAAAAAGCCTGACCCAGTTACCATCCCACTGCAAATGCAAGTGTATTTTTCCATCTTGTGGAAATTCTTGGTGAACGCCTTCCCTTTAGCCCACCATCTGCCTAATGGTCTGTGCAGCTGGAAATTGATTTACTAATCTCCGTCTTCCCAGATAAGGCTGACGTGTGCTTCACTGGTCCACTTAAGTTATTTTGCTAAATGGAACTAGAAATTCACTTGATTCACATTTACTATGTTTATATTTGGCATTTTACCAGTGTCTCCTTGTTTGGACTGAGTAAACCCATCTTTGTATAATGTCATCTATTTTGTGCATTTGATCTTTCTCTTGTTGTGGCTCCAGCTTTTTCAGGCCACTCTCCAAATAGCAGGCTCTCCTTGCTTAGGTCAGTGTTTGAGAAGGAAGAATGCAGCAAATTAGGTATTTCTTTGTTTGCCGTTGTCATTTGAGGCGGTCCGTGGCAGCTAAGTGGTATTTGCCATCTGAAGACAGCAGGGATTACTCCTGTCTCTCTCTGCAAAGCCTGAGACAAGAGGGTAAACAGACGCTCAAAACAAGTTAGAAAGAGTGTAATGGTAGTGCTGAAATAAGAGAGCATGATGCATGAAGAAATGACAGCTTTAAACAAGTAAGGTTTGCAAGGCCGGCAGCACAGAATCAAACGTAATGTTTGGCAGTTAACTGGGACAAGACTGGGTCAAACATCTGTGATCCATTTCTCAGGCTTGGAGCTGCCCCTTTCTCTTTGTCTATCTGCTTTAAACTGCCTTTATTTGGTTACTGTGAAGTACTGGATAAGCTTTTCCCCAATGTTGATATTTTGTGTGAGATTTGTTTTCTGTTTGCTTTTTTACTATATATATCAAATCATCTTAAAATACATGATAAGGGGTTATTTGTTTCTAATACTTGTAGGTTTTTAACAGCAGTCCACAAGTAACAATCACTTATTAAATTCATTCCAAGTATCCTATTTATTGCTATCACATTAAAGTTAAAGGTGCTATACAGAATTTTTGCTTCCTTTCAAAGCTTAAACAAACAAAAAGAAAAAAAGATTATATTTTTAAGGAAGTTAATTGAAATCAAGTCAAATTGTCAATCTGGTCTACATTTTAACTCAGCCCACATGTTTTGCTCCCTAAACTAGTTATCAAATTGTTCACCACAAAGCCAACTCTCTAGATTTGTGAACAAACCGTACATCATTAGAAATAGATTTATGAAATAGATATGATGAAATGTGATTTTATGATGTGAATGATGTGGCAGATTTTTTAAGATGTACTGGTCATTTTAGTACCACTTTCATTGAATGTATTCCTTTATCTGTTGTTAAATCAACCTGCCCAGGGACTACAGGTGGAAATTAGCACTTGTGCTACAACCTGGTACAATGCATCTCTCCTATGTGAGGTTAATGCATATTGTACATTGTCCCTGTTTCATTAATAATAAATAAACTAAAAATAAACTGAACTAATTAGATTATTTTTAGGTTATTAAAAAGATAAAACAAAAACAAAAAATCAGGTAGGCCTCTAGTGCTTTTAACAGCAAGTAGCAATGCCAACAATACTTCTTGTTTTTTGTAAAACAAAAAAGGCTCTATTTCTTAAATGTAAATTCTGCTTTGGTAGTAATTTTCTTTCCCGAAAAGATACTTTATAAGCATTATTACTCAAATAAGTAAATCTCTGAATATAGCCTTAAGTTGTTAATCAAATAAAATAACTTTATGTATCCATTGGGATGAGAACCAGCACAAGTAGGGATTTCACAAATACATTTGCAAAAAACATTCATCAAATGCATAGTAATGAGATTTGTAATGCACCATGTTTGCTATTATTTATGCATGTCTTCTGTGTTTTTATCACTTCAGTTATTCATCAGGCCTTTAACCAACCATTAACCAACCGTAGTATTTACAGCTTATTTACGAGAGAACAGTTTTAAACCCATTGTCTTGAATTGCACACATTAAGCATCTTGCACATAGACACTTATCACTGATCCTAGAATCATTAGGTCATTGCAGGAGGTCGTCGTGTTACTGCACTGCCATCAAATTCCTCTGACCAATGACCTGTGGCACATCAGCTCAGGGTCATAACCCGCAGACACAAGCAAGCTTCAATAAAACATCCCTAATACAATTCAGCAAACAAGACTGGGCCCATTGTAGGAATTAACCTCACTAAATCAGTTTAGGATCCATTATGGGTTTCATTATGGCAGACATTTCTAAGCAAGAATCTTTACTTGTTCAGAGTCTTTTTGTTTTAGGAAGCTTCAGGACATCTTCTTGTAAAGAAGACATTATCCTTTTTACAGTTACATGATAATTGTAACTTAAGTTAACTTTAGCATTGATCTAAAAGCTCAAATTTCTGATCAAACATGCATCCGCAGCCGATTGTCATTGCAAAGTTTTGTTTTTAAATGGTTTCTATGTGACATTTTAGACTCAGATGTATCGCTCGCTGTCCTGCTTTTTCAAAGACAAAAATTTGGTAGGATGTACTCTTGAGCTAGAGCTGAATTGCAATCATCAATAAAGAATATTAACATTAACTCTTCATTGTTTTCACAGTATAAAAGGATTAAAACGCAGTCCTCTATCACTTGACAACGACTTTCCAATGAAAGTCGAAATGTCATAACCATAGGGAAATTAGATCCAGCCATCTAAAATGGTCAATTATTTGGTTTGTTCGTCTTGAATTGAAAGATTAACAACCAATCATTTGTCAAGTCAAATTTTGAGGAAAAATGATGTATATACATATATTTTTTTAAATCTTCAAAATGGAAAATGTTTTAGTTTTTTAATTAATTCATTCGTTGTTTTTTTAATCAGGGACAGTGCACAAAAAACATACATTTTTTTGTCTCCGTTTGTGTTCATAAAAGCCTTTATTTATTTTTTGTTTTGTTTTTTTGTTTTCAAAAAGGATATTCTAAATCACTAAGAAATTTTAAATTAATAAACATGAGGAAAAAAAAATGCAATTATGTTTTTAACCAAATCGCCCACCCTACATGACCATAATAACCTTTGCCCAGGTGAAAACCTTTGACAGCTGCTCTACTATGAATCACACCTGAATGAACGAGGGATTACATGACTTGTGTTTGTGTGTTTAAGTTGACTCATTTCAACAGTTCTAGATACAGCGTGTGCTTTAAATTGTAATTAGTTAATTTAGGTTTGCTGTGGTGAATCTTCCGCTTGAGCAAATAATAGTTTGAATAACTGTGAATTAAATTATGATTTTTTTTTTAAATAATAGTGACTCTTATTTTTTCTGTAATTGAGCAGCTCTAACTTGACCCTCGGGTGCATTACATTGCAAGAAAACTAAAACAATCCAAATACAACTTTAATAGTCTACTGCATACAAATATTTAGGTTATTGTAGTATCAGAATAGTTTTTTAGTTTGTTTTGTTGACATTTCAGCTTTGTGATTGACAATTTTTCACTTAAATAATCCACCTGTCGACAGTGCCCAAAGAGATGACTTCATGCCCTGTTAAGACACATGTGAAAGAGTTGTTTGGGTTTTGACTGGTCTTTTGTTTGCTGTAATAAAGTTTAAGCTCGTCTCACTATAGGATGCTCTGTGGCCATCTGTTGTACTCAACCTAATGACTCTGTATGATGTCATTGTGTCTGTGCACACATAGACACATCCATAAAGCACAAGGGGAAAGCAGCTTGTGATAATCATTGTATTACAGCAAGTGTAATCAAGTGTGTGCCGCAGGGAACAAGCACACCTTGTGTTTTCACTTTACTGAAGAAGTGTTTTTTTAATGTTGGACATGAGACAGAGTTAAGTGTTTGGTGAATGAAAAGAACTTTAGGGAATTGCCGACCCAGAGGACAAGATAGATTAAGGCCACTGACTGTATGTGTGTAGTGAAAGACCTCTCTTTATTCAAAGTATTTAATATTTTGATTTGAATTGAGCTATTAGGATAGTTGCCATAGCCAGTCCTTTAAATCAGGAAGAATTTTTTCACCTGAAACATGTGGAAGTATTTGCTGTAGTACACTGACAACCTGCTTTAAATGTATTATACATCATATTCTATAATCTGAGCTCTAAGGGCAGAAGTTGAAGCACACCAGTATCATTGTCTCTCATAAGATTCTCACAGTGACGAGGTCTTCAGAAGGTGCAGGATTGGCAGAGGAAGTGCAGCTGTGTGCGGAGATGAGGTCATTGTTTGTGAGTGTTTTGGGTCTGGAGGAGGAGGCGGCAGCTGTGATACCCATCCACTTAAAATGTGACGTTCTGGTTTACAGCGACAGCATGCACAGTGTCTCTGTAAACACTAACAGATGTTTTCAGTTGACTCACAAATCTCATTTGCACAACGATGAAGATCTCACCAGAACATAAAGATGCACTATGTAACTTTTCTGAGGGAAGTACGCCACGTGCTTGATATGAACTTGCTTGACTAAAATGTTCTAGAGTAAACCATGAAGAAGGCCAAGTTACAAGTCAGATCTGTATTGAAGTTGTAAAGGCATAATTCACTACTATTGATTAATTTAATGTGAAAAATTGCGCTTATTTTTTCTTAACAAATTTTGAGTTATATTTTCTTGATTGAATTCGCAATCCAGAATGAAACAGAAATTGAAGCAAAGGGATGGTCTAACGTTTGTTGAATGCTTGCTTAGTTGTGGTTTTGTACTGTTAAACAGGGTTGAGACAGTATTCTGTGAAAGAAAGTATATGTGACTCTCGGTTACTCGAGCAAAGTTTGTGTTAAGTTTAGATATGCATGCAGTACTACATTTACACTTTTTTCATATTCTATATGAAATTCTTTAACTGATTTTCCACTGCTCTGAGAGACACTGTGTAGTAGTCAAGACCGCACTAATTGAGACCAAGACCTGTCCGAGATCACAGAGTCCCAAAACCAAGACAAGATCAAGACTTTTATAGGTCTAAACTGAGACAAGACCAAGATTGAGACCAAATCAAGACCATCTTTGTCATTTATAATTATCAGTGTCTGCATGATCTGATTGTGCTTAGTGCAAACTGTGCCTAGGACAGGTCATCACACTCCTGGTGCAACTTTAGCAGAGATGGTAATGAAATGTGGTCTTGGTGTCCAAGATAAGGTCGAGTCCAAGACAAGACAGAGTCCAAATGTGCTCGAGTCCAAGGCAAGACCATGACCTTAAAAAGCGGTCTCAAGTATTACTACACTACTAAGATGTCTAAAATGTTGTGAAATAAAATGGTGTGTTTAACAATAATGTATTTTCTTCATAAGATGACTAGTTAGAAAGATGTTTTCTTTGCCACACCATTTGATCATGATATCTGCAAGTGAACATTTTCAAGGTTTCCATAGTAACCTTTTTGATTTGTTGAATTTAAAATGACTCTAACTCAGGCCATGCATTTATTTATTTTATCTTGAATAACTATTAACAGCGTTTACTCGTTAACTCCATGAGGATCTTTGTTTCCTGTGTCTCGCTCATGTTATGACATTTTGAGTCACCGTGGTAATCTCACTGTTGATGGGTGCTAGCGCTTCTAAGGCCGCTAGTACTGAGAGAGGTGGAAGTGAGGTGACCATTAGTTAATTATGAACTGCTTGTGTGGCCAAGACTCTCCCTGTGCATTTGGGGAATACCATGCACCACTTGTGGTATTGATCTTTGGTACTCTTGTGATTGGTGTTAATGATTAATGAAGCAATGTCACAGAAATATGTTTTAGTTTCCATGACATTTTCTCTTTGTGGGAAGGAAATACTATAGGGACAAATTGTGTCTGTGGTCAAAGCAGAGTCTTTTTTTTCTTCTGTGTGAAAATGTTTAAGGCTTTCTACACGTGCACTCTGAGGTCATGGATGAAAACACCAAAAAGAGAGGAAAAACATGTTAAATTTTATTAGTGAGGCCAACAATGATTAATGTCTCTTCCAGCCTTTAACTGACAGTGTTCTTGTTCTTCTTTTTGCAGGTAATTCAGCTAAAGGAGGTATAATACAGCCAAGGTCTGGCTGGAACTATTGTCATCTGCATTGACCATCGGGCATACACACAACAAAGAGGTAAGTTAGTAAAATCATAAAGTGTATTACGTTCCTAACTCATCCAATAAAGAAACATGTTAACAGTGTGGTCATAATGATGTAATAACAAATCAGAACCCTGCTTCCTGTTATTCTTGCGTTGGGTTCTACCATGTTTGCCGGTATTGAATAAGCAGCTGTTTCCCCAATCTGTATTGTTCCATCCAGGTGATAGTTGAAAAACACTGTAATAGCAATCTATCCCTGTACCTTTTAACTTTTCAGTTCTTCTAAAAATGTAGTGAGTACCTTTATTTGCTTTCAAATGTAGTGAAGTAAAAGTAAAGATACCTAAACTTTTTACTTAAGTACAGTATTTTCACTTTTGTCCTTTGGACTTTGTTACTTTCCACTACTGGAACTGATTAAATACCCAGCGGGCTTTAATCATGGAAGATGTAATAGTTTCTGCCTAATTCTATTTTCAGATGTTGAGTGTTTAGTTTGTCAGTGAAGAGGATATAAATAATTGATCAATTTATCCATTACCTTTTACAGAATGCTTATTGAAGCATATCTTTGTCTGGATTATAGAGTCAGGATGCATTAGGAACTGTATGTTTTTTCAATATGGAAGCAAACAATAGGACTGGAGACCCTGAAGCAGGACCACCTGTGAAGGTCGTTTCAAAGCGGAAAGCCCCTTCTCTGATAATAAACTGAGTAATGGTGTTGTTCTTAAAATAGTCTTATTGGCAGAGTTCATCCTCTTCTTATCACTCTGTTGAGTAGTTCTGTTTTTGTTTCCTGTCATTTGTTTCTCATATTATTAGGAAAAGTTTGTTATGTGAATGGCAGATTTTAGTCACTATTATAATTGAGCTCATATTTACAATATTGCATGTGGCATCAGCCTTTTTTTCCGCAGTTACAGTCACAAGTTAATATTTCATCTTACCATCTCCTCTCCAGATTCTATGATAACGATACTCCAGTTATTTGAATGTTATCATAAAGAGACCGAGTTGACCCCTGCCCTACTCCTCCTTGCCTTTAGTTTGGTTATAGACGGTATCAGGTTAAGCTCAGAGAGCCTCACTGTGACTCTGGCTTGAGGGCATCTTTCTACCAAGGTTTCTTGTTGCAAACCATTGTTTTATTCTCTAAAGAAAGATTCTCCTGGCAGCAGTAGGTCAGCACTCGAAGGGAAGCATGATTAAACTTCACTAATCTTAAGCCCACACACCCCATTGAGAACAATTCGGTTAGCCCTCCTGAGGAGAGGGGCCAAGTATAATCTGCACAGCAGAGAAGGCCCATCTGATTTCCTGAGTCTGGCTGGAACATAGAGGCATCAGGGTTTTGAAGTGGACTTTCTTTCTCTGCTGCAACTGCCCTGCTTTTATGAACCCCGGGGCTGTTGGCAGGACTGAGGTGGAACTGGAAGTGGTTGAGCATAATGGAGACAGTGTTAGGCTTAAGGGCCCCCAAGCTCTGCAGCTCCAGCAGTGGGAAACACAAGTGCTTCTGAGACACTTCACATTCTTAGCCAATGTGCAGACCCCTCACAAGGGACAAGTTAGCTAAAATCACTTAATAATGTACTTTATACATTATCTTAACATTTGAGTTATGTTATTTTTTATTTATACAGACACAGTGCAGTAGCAAACACAGAAAACGTTTACCTTTATAGTGTGTGCATGTGCCTTATGGTGATAACTGTAGCTGATAAATCTGTAAAACAAATAGTTATTAAATGTGTTGTGTCATTGGCCTGCAATTTTATTTGTTTCATTTGGCGTATTGCAAGTACTGCATTTCTTCTGGTAATGTTATCCCTTTTAAAATATAGGTCTTATTTGCAAAATAACTCTCAATAAAAACAAGACCAGATTAAACACAATAGTAAGAACAAAGTAAATACAATTTTATGTAATTAAAATCCTTCCTGTGTCTCCCAGCTTCTCATGCTCTCAGTTGCTTCCCTTGGAGCTTAGTGTTGGGATTTCCTCACCTTTGACACATTCTTTTGTTTGTTTTTATTGTTCTGCTTCCCACTATATTTGTATATTAGCACATTTGATACAATGACCACACTCTATAGCACTTAAGAAACATTTCTGTAAAAGAAAAAGAACTTTAAAATTAGTTTCATTATCATGTGATACCAATACCTGAATTTAATTTTCTGAGTAAAGCTTAAATGGGAGCGCTGCCGGTTTGTGTTGTATTATACTGGCTGCTGGTATTGTTGTTGGCCTTAGATCATATGTAGTTCGTTCCACCCAAACAGAGCTGTGGGTTAGAAAATATATATTTTGCTTTTTCCAGTGCACATGAAACATCTGTGTCCATGTGCTGCTGATGGCTCTGCTGCGTCTGTGGCATTTGAAGTGGCCAGATGGTCGGAGCTGCTCCCTCTGTGGGATTTAACTCAACACAGACCTCTCTGATTGCAACAAGATATGGGATCCCAAAAGTTGTCTTTTGTATTTATGTGTACAGTGTCACACTATTGGTATTGGATAGTGGAAAAAAGACGGTAAGAAAAAAGATGGACAGAGAAAATGAAATTAGCTTATTCAGTGGGCTCTCCACCAGGTGAGTCACTGGCTCTTGGGAGTTTCTTTGTAGCTTAGAGTTTGGTTAGACGTCACCACACAGAGCTTTCATATTGCTTTCCACAACTGGAAACCCCATAATCTACAATCAGACCAAACATTCCATCTGTCCATTTTTTTCCATATGCCTTTTCTGGCATCCCTTTCCATTTTTTGGGGGGAGTGAACCCAGGTTAGCCTCTGGAGGATGACTGGACTGCTCTGACGTAACACATGCGCAGCTTGAAAACACATCAAGATTAGAAGCACATTGAGACATCTGTGGCACGCCCATGATTTATGTGGTGACTGCAGCTTAAATACTGTTAAACATTTACTGTTGTGTCGGATTGGTTGTTTCTGACACAGTCCAAACTGACTGGCATTTGACAGGGCGCTGACGTCAGTTTTACTGACTATTTTGAATTTATTAAAACATTTTGTGCCGTGTTCAAACTTGAAAGATCACACTCGTTCTGCTTTTTTGATATTTGTAATCTTTACATCTGAGCCTACATTTTTTAAACATAATGTATTTAGCTTAGATAATGAGTTTAGATAATTTGACCTTTGACTAGTAATGTGGCTGTAGCAAACTGCTGTAACCATATGTTTAGAATATAGACAAAACTAGTAACTTGCACACTGAACAAAGAAATAAGATAAGCCAGCAGCTGCCTTCAGTCTAAAGGCTTTTGCTGTGTTAGAATCTGTCTAGTATGAGCTGCTGATCTTTGAAGTGAGGGTCTGTTCTGTGTCCAGAGCTACAAACGCTGCCAAAAGACACTTTCCAGAGCACCTACAGAGAGTGCATCTTTAGAATATGTCTGGTTTTCTATGACAAACAAGATACACTTTTTTCTCTGTTTGAAAGATCCTAACTTCACAAAGGTGCAGGACTGTGAACAAAGTCAAGTTGATTGGGCTTAAGCACTCAGAGCACTGCAGGTTAACAGCGCTTCTGTGAAATTCTAGATGACATGACTTTAAAAGCTCCATTTAGGGCTTAGTAATTTAAAATTCAGTATATGGCCTGCTGCATTAAAGAGCACAACCTTCATTCTTCTCTTTTCTGCCTGTTTAAGTGGGCCCAGTTTTCATATGGAACTCATTTGTGTCTCTTGTGAGTGCTCACAACAGCTCAGTGAAGACTGGTGAAGTGCCTCGTCGGCATCACGCATGGACTTAATAAGTTTAAAGAAACGCTGAAACACTGTCATCAGCATGAAACCATAATCCATAGGTGAGACAGTAAACTGAGCACTAACCATAGCATCAGACTCTATCTAATCAAATGAGGCTCTGTCTGCTGATTTAGTTTATGACATAAGCTGGTTTGTGTGTTGTGGTTAATGCAGCCTTTTAGTGGTGAGAGAGAAACAAGCTTTGGGCATGTTTTATTACAGTAAGTGAACATGTCCTTTATCTTTATGCCGAGTGGTGACAGGTTAAAAAGTTTCACATGGTGATAAAGATTAGATAAGTATAAAAGAAAGAAATAAAAAGAAGAAGTGACAAAGTATAGTGTGCAATATTTTATGTTGTTTTAACCCAGATTCAGCACAAAAATATGGCCACCATGTGGAACCTCACTGAAAGCATGGCCTTAAATTGGGTCTGGCCAATCAGAGCAAAAAGTAAAGAAGAAGGAGGAACATGGGGAGGGTCTAAGGGCTGTAAACCAAAGAGCAGGAATTAAATGTGTGTGAGAGCATAGCCAGAACACAGCAGCCACATCTCCTCAGGAGCTGGACTGTCCACCGACCAATGGAGACAGGTCAGGTCATTATAAAAACTTTTCCGTCTGTACAATAAATGTGATTGTTTATGCTATGATGTTTACAGAGCTGTAGAAACTGAGCAGATGTTAAAAGGTGTTAGGAAAGACTGGTCACTTAAGCTGTGGAAAAGATGACTTGCAACTCATTTATTTGGATGTGCTCATGTTTCTGCTCAAGATTTTATATTTGCAAGCTATTTATTGTTTAAATAAAGGGTATGCTGTCTACAGAGATTGACTAAAGCCCTTCACTGAACTACTAAGAGTCACTTGTATTGAATGTTCTAGTGTGTCTTTTTGGTAATACTGTACATAGATTTTTGTAAGGTAATTCCTTGATACTTTGCTTAATATGCTCACTTCTTTGACCTCAAAACAAATGCTCGCCACGGTGACACTGGATCACTCAAGGCATGTCCATAGTAATGCAGATTGCTTCCTGTCAGTGGCTGTGTGGAAAGGCGCTTCCTGCTGTTAATTTGATAAGGGGAAACCTCCTCTGCCAAAAGCCTCAATTTGGTCAGACTAAAGATAATTTTTAAAAGTATATATACTGTTTATACAAGCTATACTTGCCCTAGAATACAACGGTCTCAACCGAGAGTTATTTATTTATTTGAATTATGACAGTGCACATTAATAAATGTTTCAGTTTGCCATTCAGTTTTGGAAAGCAGATGAGTGGAATTTTGGGATTAGTGATGAGGGCTCATTCTCCTACTGGACTTCACACATAGTATAAGGGCTATTATAAATTTAACTTCAGCACATGTTGAGTCCCATACAATCTATCTTAAGAAACAATTCCGTCCAAGCAGTGTGTTACCAATGTGTGCACATTAATAGAAACTGGCATGTGCAGACACCTGCCACCACAGCTGACCCACATTTGAGCTTGATAAATGCAGATAGGTGCTGTATGCACATGATAGTAAAACATTCAAGCCAGTCTCCCCTTGAGGTCAGAGGTTAAATCTCCTGCTCTTCAAAGCAGTTCATTTCACATACCTCCCCAGATGGTCTGAATTGTTTTAAGACAAAGATGTTTTCAAACTATATTTCTGTCAGTGAAAAATTAGTCTTTGCAACTTGCCAACAAATGTTTGACCTACAAACTCAGACCGTTAAACTTCCCTGGAGATTTTAACGCTCTTTGGCCCTGGGTGGAAAAGGATTTTGCAAAAAAACACATCAAGTGTGAGGTAATGAGAGTCCAAACCAAATCAACTTAGGTAGATTTCAGTCATAATTGATCTCGTTTTATGAAATGTTTCAAAGTCTATAAAAGGCACATTGCCTTATAAACAACTGGCATTTGAGTCAAGTTCTACTCTGAAAAGCAACTGAGACAAAAGTAGTGGAAAGTGTTGTTTATGTCAGTGGAATGACTGAGATGATGGTTTGTGCAGCCTTTACTTTAAGTGCACGTCAGGAGCCAAATGAATCAGAAAAGCCATTTATTTCTTTACCAGTCAACAGAAAATGTATGAAGTGCAATGAAAGAGCAAAGCAGAACAATCAAAGAAACGGCTTTTTGTCCACTGTATATCTTGTAATTGATCTACTGTAGTTCAATGCTCAGGAGTTCAGTGGAGGATGTAGTGTCAACTGTTCATTTGTGAGAAGTCCTGACTCTGCAGTTTGACACAGCTGAAGTCAGAGGTTATCAGAGGTCATATGACAGCAGAACAGTCAATGGATCATCAGCCCACGGCTGACCCCAGGTCAGCTGTATGTGCTGCCTGATGAGAGGCCTGGATTTGTGTTTTGTGTCTTCATCTGCATCTGCCACCATTTTAACTTTCATTTCTCAATTTGTTGTTCTTATGAATCCTCACACTCAGCTCTCCAAACAGAAATGGTTAACTTCAAACAAACACATTCCCTAACAACTTTTTAGACCCTCCCATAAAGAAACCACAGCTTCCTCATCTCTGCTTGCTGTCTTCTTTTTCCCTTGTTACACAATTCAAAAAGACTACTCACAAACAAAATGGTTAATCTTTGTTTGGAATTACACCTAATATATTTAAACACAAAAAACTAATCATTTCAATCTGTTTCTCTGCTTTCTTGTCTTTTAGGTGTGTGTGATGTGATGCCAGCGGGCTGGCTCAGGGAACTCACATTGAGTACAATGTAGACATCAAAAATGAAAATAGACACAAAAGTCTAAGGATCAACAAAGCCAACGGAAGAATCCATCTCCTCCAGAAGAGCAAAAGTGTGTGATTATTCATTTAATGTTGCCTTTCTCCTGCTGAATTCCAGAGCTGAACTAGAGGAACATTTATCTGTGAAGGGCTTTTCAGAGGAGCAACCCTTCAGCAGAACTTTTTAAACGTCATATAATCAGACACTCATCATGTGCCATGTCATTGTTACCTGCCGCTCCATGTTGTGGACTCTGCTCAGTATTGTGGCTGCATTTGGGGAGCTCATTGCCTTCATGAGCACGGACTGGTTGGTGGGATATCCCCGCACTCCTGATGCAGTCTTTGGCCCCCATGGGGCTACCACAGCAGGAGAGGCATACAGGCCCACACTTGGGATCTACGGGCGCTGTATCAAACTGCCTCACCTGCAGAGGGGCATCCTTTGTGGACCATATGCTGTACACTTTGGGGAGATAGCCAGCGGGTTCTGGCAAGCCACATCAATTTTCCTGGCAGCAGGAATCCTCCTCCTATGTGCAGTGGCATTCATCTCTGTATTCACAATGTGCTTCCAAAGCATCATGAAGAAGAGCATCTTCAATGTCTGTGGACTGCTCCAAGGGATAGCAGGTGAGAACAAAACATTCTGGATGTACTGAGATAAAAGGATACAAACAGAGACAGTATTATTGTTTCCTTTCATTCCTGTGGTTTCCAGCAACCAGTAAGGTAAATGAAAAATGATAGTTTCAGTTTAACACATTCATTTAGAGCACCACAACTCCTACTAGCTGAATTATGTGTTTTACTTCATGGCGCCTTCTGTGAGTGTGACTTTTCACAATGACAACTGACAAATGACTAGCTTTTAAATATTTGCTCTGCCTGTCAAGACCTTCTTGTCAGACCTTAACGACCATTTCTGTACATTTCTTTTATGCCCTAAAATGTGGATACATTGTGCTTTTGTCAGAGCACTGGTTGGTCTCATTGCTGTAGTAAGCAATGGGAGGGAGGAGGCTATGAGCTCATACACGACTCCTCTCGTTTCACAGACCGTGATTCTTAGGTCTCTGGTGATTATGGCTGTCCTCCCTCAGTTGTTTATTTTGTTCAGACTCAAACAAAAAGGTGGGTGTGTGGTGAAGGCCAGGGTAAATTGTAAGCCTTGGCTCAGAGAACTACAACACAGCAGCCACGTAAAGAAAAACAATGGATTGTATGTGATTCACAAGATAATGACTGTAAAGTTTTAAAGATTTTGGTGCATTTTGTGTCCCTCCTCCTCAGGCTATTTCTTGTTAAATTGAAATGTTTTGTTGATAGTGAATAAGGAAGTGAAATGTGTAGACTCCTCATTGTGGAGTGGTGAGGATGTGGAGGAGGAAGAGGCGACTGGAGGTTCAAACACAGTGGCGGCTGGATTTCCTTTGTGGCTCTGGAAACAAAATGACCATTTCTCCTCATCTGGACTGCAGGATGAGATAAGCACAAACAAGCTGCTGACTGCCAAGTGTGTCAATGCCCCAGATAAGTTATTATGCACAAGTTATTCCAAAGTCAATCAATATGTACATCCACAAGTTGTGAACAAAATGCAACCATACACCTCGGTTGAAGGGATTGATTTCACATGCGATGCTAAGTACAATTATTCCTAGGCCATGTGATTGTTCAGGGGTTTGTCTTATACACATTTAGCTTAAAATTCTGTAATTTCCCCAAATTATCTTACATTTTAACATAGTCACTCATGCCATTAAATGAAAGGACTGTATGAGATTGATTCTGAAAACTTGTTAATGCAAGCCCTGCCTTTTATTGAAATGCCTTCTACACTAATCAGCTCGTGTGACAAAGCCAAAGACACAGTTGGGCTAAGAGACACAACGTCAAACAAAGACAGTTGTAAAAATGTCTCAGCTCTTTGTGCAGGAGAGTCGTATGTTTTATGACATCATAAAAATACAAAGTCATGGACACCTGCTCTTTGACACAACTTCCAGAAACTGATGTGCAATGTTTTTTCTGGAATTACAGTAATACCATAATAATTTTATGTAATTTTTGCATTATTTGTGTAGTTACAGTGAACGGTGTAACTTGCATCCAGAGCCACATTCATCCCTAATGAGCTACATTAAGCATTATATTTAGTATTGAAACAAGACAAAAACAAAAAAAGAAACAGGACAAATTTAGACCATTTCTGATCAGCTTCAGAATGAAGAATGAAGAGTGATAAATGCCCGCCAGCATTACACTTTACAATGTTTTTAGAACAGAGGAATTTGTGAGAAAAAAAAACAATGCTAAATTTGATAACTTTTTAAACCAATTTCATTTAAACCTAAATTTCTCAATCAAAATTTAAGCAGCACTTTTGGAAAATCTCCAAGCAGCTGGATGCTTTTGTTTCTGAGTTAGTGTGATTCTAAAGCTGAACCTTTACAAAGGATGCACAACTAGTTTGAATATTATAAAAGTACATTTACATTGATTGCAAAAATTATATTTGCTCTCAGAAATAGAAAAAAATAACTTTGATTACAGTTAGGAAATGTTTTAACTTTTGTTTTAAACATAAGTTGTATAATTTGCTTTATAGTATTGATAATGTATCAAAAAACACAACCAGAGAAGAGCTTTATCTTCTTACTTACTGTAATATTTGAAAGATATGTACGTGTTCAGAGAAGATAAAAGTAATTGTAGAAACCCCCTCTTTAGCCACCCATCTGTTTTAATCACCAAGTCTTAGCTGTGGTTCCTCAGCTCTGTCATCTTCTCTGTCTGCTCGTGTGCTTCATAGGAGGTTGACCCAGCCACTGTTTTCTTCCAGGAAAAGGGGAAAAAGTCTAGATTTCATGCACTGGTATAAGAGCCTGCTGGACTATATTACACTGGTTGCTGTCAATGGTGAGGTTAACTCTAGTGTTGAGGCACCTATCAGCGTTTTGAAGATAAGGCATTGACAAGATTGGAAGTGGACTGTGACGAGAGCCAGGTCAGAATGAGCTGTGAGGCTGGGAAGGGCAGAGGGTCGAGGGGTAAGGTCCTGCTTGTGGGGGGGCTTGTGTGACTCACGGTGTGTTGTGCATATTAGGAGGGGCTGAGAATTAGAACCATACCTTCAATCCATCACTGAAGCCGGTCTGGACGTCAGAGCTGTGCAACATGTGGAAAGAATTTATGACCTAGTTTTCATTTCCTTGTTTAATACAATGTCGGTGCTCTAAGAGAATGGGAGGAGAAAAGAAGAAAGAGGAGAGAGGTAGATTAGAGGAAAATATAGCTGGAGAGGTACTATGAAACTGTACACATATCAAGGCTGTCTGAGTGAAAACATTACAAGGCATACAATAATGATACTTTGGAGAAAAAGTATATTTATTCGTAAAAGAATCTGAGTCAAGACTGTGCCTCAGTTCAAACAATGACTACTAGCCAGTGGACTTTTTGGCGACTTTTTTACTCTTACTATTCTTTTCCTTTTTATAAAGATCGGAGTGAGAGTGAAGAGTTTGTCTGCAGAATATGTGTCAGAAAGGTTGTAGAAGTAGGTCACCCAGAATCAGGAAGTGACCCTCTCCGTCTACACAGAGCCAGGATAAGAGGAAAACTCATAGGATTCACTTTCCTGTTGTCTGCCATACGCTGTTATTGATTAAAGCTCTCGTCTGTCACGCATTTCCTTTGGTATTCAGTCGAATATGAAGTACTGGGAAGTAAGCATTAGTAAAATACAGTCATGATTTTCACTTTCAGACAGACAATATGCTGCTAAAATAAAAAGCAGTGTTCATGCTCTAGAGTGCATTTTTGTCAAGCATTTTAGAGTGACATACCTTAGCTTAACATTACAGTGAAATAACCAGATTTTTTTTTTTGTGAAAGTCCTTTATGATGAATTTCAAAAACAAATTTGTATTTGTATTTTTTGTATTTTGTAACCATACAGCAGAAATACTTAACCTGGCTCACTTCAAGTTCATGTGTGTCTCTTTTGAGTTGATTTCTCAAGATTTTGTGAAAATTCCTATTGACAAAATCCATCTGGTAGAGCAAGGTTACAAGATACTTTCATTAGGGCTGCACAATTATTTGAAAATCAAATCAAAATCGCAACTGTAAAGGACATCATTAGCAAACTAAAAAAATATGTGATAAGTCTGCATAAACATGGTTAATCCTCTAGTTTAGATCTGTACAAATAGAATTTTTGATATTTTGTTGTTTAGCAATTCTCCTGGATGTATTAAAAATATGATCTTTGAACACAGTCCTTTTACTAAAACATTTTTAAAGTAAATTGGCCTTTAGCTACACTTTCAGCAGCTAAGCTTCATTCCTAATAAACGGTTTGTCTATAATGATGTTTTGTTCATGCTTTTTAAGGCTATCTGAGATGTAAGGATACAAAGTACAGTATAGTAGAATATTGGCAAAAAGATAAGATAAAAACACTTAACAGTACATTTCGATAATTTAACACAAATATGTTATTCATGTCCTTGTGTTTGCAGGGTTGTTTCTCATCCTTGGACTCATGCTGTACCCTGCTGGCTGGGTTCAGATAAAGTCCAGCTGTATTGTGGTCCTGACGCTGCTCCGTACCGGGCCGGGCTCTGCTCCATGGGCTGGGCCTTCTACACTGCCATGGGGGGCACCGTACTCACCTTCGTCTGCGCTGTGTTCTCTGCTCAAGCCGAGATTGCCACATCCAGCGATAAAGTCCAGGAGGAAATCGAGGAAGGAAAGAGCCTCATCTGCCTTCTCTAGGCACTTTGATACAAACTTTGCCCCTGTGCTTTGTTTCCATAAGGCCACTGTGTTGTTTACCACTAAGACTGATTCTATGTGTGGGGGAAAATACTTCCAATTATATTTTCCATTGTCTTTCTGCCACTAGAGGTGCAGCACTCTTCTGCCTGTCTTGTCTCTTGTCAAGCTCTGTAAACATGTGTAATTATATATTTGTACATAATTATGATGCAGAATGCTGATCAGCGTGATCCAGGCTGGGCTGATTGTGTCACTCTTGCCTTAAACACTGGTGTTTTTCCTTTTGTCACCAGAACATATGACCAGCAAACCTGGATCTCTTCTCATGTGCCAAGTGAGTAACAACAAGGGAACCACTACTCAGTCTCAGTTACTCCATTGCCTTGTCTAGAGTGGATGTTCTTAAAGCTAGGAGAATGTACTGTCCTTTGAATGATTGCAGATTTTAATTGTACTATTATAAAATCTAATGGACTGCACAAGTGCAAACAAAGCCAGCTCTGTGATGCATTTTGTTTGTTCTTTATTTTGTTACTGAAGTGATCTCAAATAGGCTAAACATCTGAATAAAGATGGTCTGTCTGGGGCTTTGCAGACATCCTTTTATCTGTGCCCAAATATATGAACTGAATAATGAGGAAGACAACGTTTTCTTAACTATTGCTGTTATTATCAAATGTATGATTTCAGGGAGACTGTCCAACCAGCAAACTGGAGTTTGTCTTGCCACAGTGTTTTGTCATTCCAGTTTGTTTCTGCCAAACAAATAAAGAGAAGGGAAGAATGAGTGGTTTCATTGTCATTTTGTATTCTCCTTTGATAAACATGCAAGTTGGGAATTTTCCTGCTTGTAAAAAGAAGTTTGACACTTTGGACAGGAAGGACATGTTTTCTATTCACTGGTAAATAATTTTGTTACATTGAAACAAAGCATGTGTTTGTGTGCCTGGTTTCTAAAAGTTAACAAAAACACACATATCCACTTCCAAACTTATTTTGTTGCTCAGTTAGTGTGCAATCAAAAAACTGCCAGTCTCTGCACAGATGTTTCTGCTTTTATGAAACCATGACAAGGCCTCTGACACAAGCCTGTGGCTCCCTCTCTCCACTAGAGAGCTCAATCTAAACAGCTTGATGACTTCCAGATTAGGCACAGGGAAATCATGCAATTGGAGTGCTGTAGAACGGTGGCTTTTTCACTGCCAGAGGCTTCAAGTTTGCCCTAGTTCTTCTAAAACGCAGTGAACAGAGGGGATCAAGATTATATTTAAGAGCTAATAAAAAATGCCCACCAACTTGTTAGATGCTGCATAATAATCAGATAATATTGGGAGACAACACATCAGCTGTATTTTGTACAAAGCTAGAAGACTGTAAAATCTGTAGGGGCTGATCTACTTGCATTACAAATGTAAAACAATATCTGCTATCAATATCAATACCACTGCTATCAAGCTGAAGCTATGAGAATTCTTTTCTGGGGAACAGCTGACCTCTAAAGGCTTTATTCTGCAAGTGCACGGTGACTGTGAAAAAAGTAAATACAAACAAGCATTCTGTATGCGTTCGCTATATACCTTTTATTTAGTCTGGAAACAATAAATATACAAAAATACAATGCAACATGTGCTAAAACTGACAATTTCATACAATACATGTACGACACATAAGAGAAAACAGCCGCTAACTGTACAAAATATTTACATATGTCTATTTCATTCTTGTGATTTCCACAGATAGATTTGAAGCATAATAATTGCAGCATAAGAGTCATTTTAATATTTACCAAGTAGAAAAGTAGTAGTATTTGCCTCCTATCTTAAATAAAATAAAATGTTTGTCTCCATTACTTTACACAACATACACAACACTATATACACACACACACACACACACGCAGAAGTGGAGAGTGGAAATGTGGGCAAAGTGCAGTACAAGTGCTGACTCCCCGAGTGTGCACAGTGTGGCCAAGGCAGACATGGTAAGACAGAACCATAGTCCTGTGTAAAGACTTCCAGCTAATAGTTTCTGAGGGTATACATAAGGCAAGATGTTACACACCAACTGTTGTGCACACATTTACACCCAGAGGGCTGGAAAATACTGGCAATTGGCTCAGTGAAGGCTTGAAGCTGTTGTTGCTGCCGGGTTGAAGCCAGAAGGCTGTTGAAGCTCAGACCTCCTCCCTGAAGGCCTCTTGTGCTGCCTGAGAAGCCGCTTTAGCAGCGGCTGTTTGAACATTCTTGTTGGACATGACACCAGTGGCAAACTCCTGTTGTGCCTTCTCAAAACTAGCTCCTGTAGTCCGGTAGAGTGCATGGACCTGGCAAGGACACAAATGTACAAGAGAAAACATTGAGGGGAAAAACCAAAATAAACAAAAAAACAAACAGTGTTTTGTGCATTTCTAAAAACCTTTTTGAACATGACGAGAGACATGACGGCTAGCGATGTGAAGAGGGCAGCTATAAGAATCATGAGAATACCCACAGGGATGTTTGTATTTAAGCATGTCAGGGCAGAAATCCAGCCACTGTCAAATATTAAAAAGAGAACATTAATAATTGTATTCTATGCAATAGCTACTGGCTAATATTTGTAATATTTTCGTCTCACCTTGTGCCCCAGCTAGTGAGGCCAATAGACTGAAGTACATAGACACCAACTTGACAAACGTAGACAAAGAAGAAAACAAAAAACTTAAATGAGCTGTCACTCCTGCAAAAAACAAACACATGTTTATATTATGATAAAAACATTGCATATAAAAAGCATTAGAGCATAAATATTTGTTATTTATTTGTATCTAGTTTTTATCACCTGAAAGCTCCGTAAAGAGGTTGATACCAACAGACAAATGAACAGGGAGTAAACATTAAGAGCCAAAGAATGGACAAGCCAAAGTCTCCTCCACGTCCAGAGTCCACACAAAACCAGGCCAAGCATCCAATCACATTTGCAAAAAGAGTGCCAGCATGAACTACAAAAGAGTTGCATATTATTCACAGTTTGACAGTGCATAGCTAAAAATATAAGGGAAAAAAGAATCCTCAGTTTTTAAGGCTAGGCTTTAGACTGATAACCAGTGTTACAATGTTGTACCAAAGTGTGAAATATGACATTTGCCTGCCATTTGGCAGACACAAATTATTCAGAAAAGTACATATTGGATGTGCTTGGATTGTAACCTTAACCATAATATCAATCAGAATTATACAGTTAACTTGTGGTAAAATAATACATTAATATGTCATTAATATTGGCAAAAGTATCACAAAAGCAGCCTTTTAACATCATCTGACTTCATTCACATGACCACATCATGCCCAGTTTTGTCATGTGCCATTGCTCTTTTGAAAAGTGTTCTTTTGTTCTAAATGCACTGTTGTGTAAGACATTTTCTTTGTCAGAATGATACATCATGTTACTTACACATCCAAAGATAGTACATCATTTTGACAGTTTTCTGAAACTCTACAGGAATGTCGACTGTGATGTCATGGTAGAAACATGGGCCCACAGGGAACTTCTCTGGGAGAGGCGGCCAATTGTTTCTCCGTCCTGAAAGACATCAAACTATTATCATTCTTATCAGACGACTTTTATGAGCTTTTGACCATTTTCTAATGGTTTCCCAGAACAATATTTTGGATTGACCTGTGGTCGTAATCTTGTGAAGAATTGCATTTGAAACACGTTCAGTTATCTTTACTAATAGCTGTATTGAACTGTGAAAAGCCTGACTCCGGGTCATACACGTCTTTTTTTTTTTTTTTTTTTTGAAAACATTTTAAGTGATACATTTGATAGTTTACAATTACCAATGTAAAACATGCAACTACTAAAAGCAAAACGCCTGTCTGACCTCCTGAAGCACTGAGCGACTGCATCTCTCTCTCACGGCGGTCCAATTCTGCTGCCTTGCGTTCAAGCTCCTCTTGCCTCTTGAGCAGCTCATTGGCTCCCTGGACAAACAACATCATAACGCTGTAATACGTATATCAAACAACTTTATATACAAAACAATTTTAATATGTTTCAAGAGCTTCAGAACTTAGGGTCAAAGGAGCACAACAGCAGGGAAGGGTAGGGAAGGGTGATATTGAGAAAAATTACCAGATAAATATTTACTCTCCATTATATTGATGATAATATTTAGACAATAATTTAACAAAGCATCGTAAAAGTGTGAAATGTGCAAGTAAATGTCCTGACTGACATTCATGGTTCACAAAAGAGCAAATAAGCAACTGCATAGCCTTTTTGGGAAGATTACATTTGGCGTTTCTTTCACTTTTTGAGGGAAACTTTGTATTTAAATTGCAACATCACTCCTTTTTCAAATATAATCCACTTGTGCTGTACAGTGACTAAAAATGCAGGTAATAATAATAATAAAGGATCACAACAAAATAATAAGATATTATGTAGTTGTAAAAGCATGCGGGTAAGTTTCACCTGTGGTTGGCCCTGTGAGTAGGCTGGAGGCTCCTCAGTGGCTTTCATGATGGCTGGTTGTGTGCTAAAGTTGGAGGTTGCAGTCCTAGCTGCCGCACCTGCAGAACCCTAAAGACAACAGATGCTTTTTTTTACAATAAATATAGTGTATGTATACCATAATTGAGTACAGTGTCTGTCTACATGTGTGCAAATAAATACAACATAATTAATTTTATAGTGGTTGATGGAAAATAGTGTACCATTTTGCCATCTGTGAATGGGTTGTACTCCTCTATCGCTGGAGGAATTGTGTGCCTTGCTTGAGTAACTGATGGATCCTTAAAAAAAAAAAGTTTAAACAGTCACACAAATTGTAGAACAATCAATCTTTAACCAGCAAGAAATAATTTGCAAAGGTGCATGCATATTCTAAAAGACAAAACATTATTTTAGCAATGACACAAAGACAAAAAATAAATACTTCAGTTGGAAAAAACATGCATTTTCAAGTAAATAAACTTACCATTAAATTACACCAGTTATTTCAGTCTATATGCTTTGTATCCTCTCTGTGATTAAGTCCTTTTCCAGAATCAAGTCCTAATGTTGTCACTTACTTACTTTCTTAAGCTGAGAAGAGCATTCCTTCTCTACCCGCCCACACACAATACACAGGACTTGTCACCAGACCAGGGTCATCAATATTTCAGCATATGTCCCGTTTAAAGATTAATACTGTGCTAATGAATAGTCAAACTAGCAGATGCATATTTAGCACAATAAAAACATACACATTTTGAAAGTATATAGTTTGGAAGGAACTATATTGCACCTAATGAAATATTATAGCTTGTTCTTTCTTTATTACAAAAAGCTGCTGTAAGTGTTAAAAATAATATACTATCTTGCTTAAAAATTATTTCGATTGCGCAAACACATTTTATAAATCAATAAAATATGACTAAGAAAAGAATAATTGCCACCAGAAATTAAAATGACTAGACCATATGAGTTCATGAACAATTTAATTTACCTGAGGGGAAATGCATTTTAACTCCAGGACATAAGTGAAAGCCAACAAAATCACTCAGTAAGCCTACTTGGCCAACATTTAGAATATGTTAATAGAAAAAATAATCATAAACTTCACTTGGATTAATTCAGTGTGATGTGAGAGAAGCAAACAAAAGGCTCAAACACAAAAACAAATCAATAAATTAACATCACAAATTTAAACTTCCATAAGAAGACACAGAGGATTCATCCACTGACTGAGCCAAAAGAATGTATTGTTACCTGGAATGGATTATCCTGGTCAGCGAAAGGGTTATTGTCGAAGTCTGACATTGTGCCACAAAAAATATGCCTAGCTTATGACACCAAAACTTGTGAGACACTTTTGCGGTGAATAAAAATGGTGCATAAAAAGCTATTAGTTAGATTCTCTACCCATGGTTCAGTGTGGACTATGGTCAGCAGTGGTGATACCAGAGCACTTCAGCGACAAGCGCGGGATCAAATGTCACACAACGACCTGTTACACGGAAGTTAGACGTCACGTGGACCAAAAAACAAAAAATAACATAAAATCTGAACAAATCACAGCATTTTATGAAGCACAGCTGACATTGCTAGCTTGATGGCACAAGTTTGAAAGGCTAAAACCAGAAACATCGTGACGCTTTAATTTTTCCGAGGTGCGTCGTTTCCTTGGCAACAGACCGGAAAAGAACTTCAATCGTGCTTTTATTTATTTATTTATTTATTTATTTATTTATTTATTTATTTATTTATTTATTTATTTATTTATTTATTTATTTATTTATGTATTTATTTATTCATCATAACATATTTTTTACTATGATGTTCTGCCTGCTGCACATTCGTAGAAAAATAGAAATATTTAATGAGCTGAACAGACGACCTTGCAATTATTTATATTTTGTTTGCATTTTGTTATTTTTGTTATGCATACACCCTACTTAAATTATATAAAATAAATTGAGTTGTTGTTTGGCCAGAGTAGTGCTGCTTGTCATGTGACGCCGTTTGTCACGCCCACTTGTCCAACTCATACTTCCGCTTCTGCGTGTGAAGCTGAAAAGAAAAAAGTTTGATAGAAATCTTTGAAAGTTTATTGGATTTGTGCACCCAGTGTGACATTCAGTCTATTTGCTGCGTTACAAAGTTAGTTAGTTTTTATTGTAAAGCTCATAATGTCCAGTGGTGCGTTGTACAATGATCAAGGAGGAGCGGAGACGGCGGTGGAAGCTGGTCAGGAGAGCACCCCGAGCACCGCTAGCACCGGGGCAGCTTTTGGACTTTTCAGCGCTGATTTCAAAAAGTAAGTTGAAATCTTGCATCCCTCTTCACCGGAATACTCGAGATTAAAACGGAATACTTAAAAAAGAAAACTTTGCCTGGTCTGGTATATATGTTGCAATGGTTTGGACGGTAGCTACACTGGCCAGCTGTTATTGGTTCTTGCATTAAAAGTTATTTATTCGTAAAGATCTGTCATAGGATTAGTCAATTAAGAATACAAATGAAACGTCCAAAATATTGGCTCATAAAATTGCCTTATTGATTATTTTTACTTTACCAAATTGTCCACTAGATGTCAGCCCATAATCATTTACTTTGACTTGTATTGGTTGCCACTGCACTATATGACTTTTTTGTCTGTGTATTACTATATGCATGTTTGTGTATTAATCTCTTATAGTATTATATCTAAGTGCTTACTGATTTATACAGAAACATATATTAGTCCATTGTATTTTATAATAACTGTCTATAGCTCAATAATAATATCCTGTTTGAACGCTTACTCACATGACTCAAGTCATGTGTCTGGCTCAAAGCAAAACTGGACGATGTGTGCAGATATGCAGAGGAGTGCTGTTGTGTGCGTCTGTGTCAAATTATGTATCACGGAAAAGTCGTTATATTGCTTTAAAAAGATAAATAAATAGATAAATACATACATAAAGAAACTAACCACATAGCCTACTACTTCTGAAAGTTCATGTTTCACTTTGATTAGTTAAACAACATACAACTAACTCAGAGCTGGATACAGAATGTCTGTGTTTAAGAAGAAGGAACAACAGCTATTTGTTTTTGATTTAAATCAGCATTTATGATTTTAGGGACTTTTTTAGGGCATTCTATTTATTTCTGTTGAGCAAAAAACACTGGGTTAGAATCACAGAGATCAGAGGATAATTAAATCACTATTATCATACAGCTCCAGGCAGTGTTGGAAAGACTATGCCTAATTTAAAATGTATTAAAAATGTATTTTGTTTGATCGTCACTCGATCAAATTGAAGTTTGAATGCTTAAAGTGTGTATAAAATCTTTTTAACCATGTTATAACTACCTTCTCTTATCGTTAGTTTACTCAAAGTTTTAATAAGAATGATTCCTGCATGTCTGAATAATCTTGTATTGTCCTGCAGCTGATGGCTTAGTGCTCAGAATAGCCTTGTCCTCACCTACCACCTATCCCTGCCCACTTGTCTGGATTTAATTGTGATTATTCAAAATATTCAGATTCATAGTAAAGCACGTCTGGTTCAAAACAGTCACATTGCCACTTTCCAACAATAAAAATTACACATTTAAAATCCGCTGCTTGTTACATTTAAATCTTTCAATGAAGAGGCGGGGCTTATCAATTAAAATGGGCCTCTTCTATTTCTTAGCTGTTTTACCTGGAAGAAAATACAATTTACTGATCTTCGTATGTTTAAGTTTATTCTTAAAAGAGAATTGTGTGACCCTGTCTTAACGCACAGCACGAAGTCAAGAACCCTATAACAAAGAAATTAAAGAGCGAAAGTAGCTAATGTGTTTACGCTACCATACAGCACACACCACTCTGCTGCCTATCATATATTTTTAATTCTTCTACTTTTTACATCTATATTGTAGATGTCCTGTAACACTCGTTCTTAGAATGACAGGTCAAGGGTCTCTTGCTTTCCTTAAAATTTTCCATAGAATGTTTTTTTTCCTTATCTTAAACTAAAATTTGGGTTACTAAGAAATACTTTGTTTTGTGACCTGCTTGTTTCCATGGAGATTCGTTTTATGTCATGTTGTATTGTATAGTATATTATGGACAAAGAGTATCTTCTATGAAGAAAAGCATGGCAGGAATCACAAGGTCCTTAACGATTCAATACACAGCACAGCTTATAATAATATGCAATAAATCAGAGGATGTGTCCATACAACAATACATTTTAATAACAGTACTTCTTTGTAAAGCAACAACTTAAAGTGCTTATGATAAATTGAACTGAAAATGAATCAAGAACAAGTCTGTGAAGAAAGTTTGAAAACTTGTCGAAAATAACAGGAAGTAAACCAAACTGATGACATCACACACTAGAGAGATTGTAACATTTTAATTTTTCTCAGAAGAAGCACTTCTTTATGACCCTATGAACATAAATTTAAAGTGAACCCTGGATATAATCACATGTTTACCCTAAAACACTTATAATATCATTACTTATATAAATACAGGACAAATACCTTGGAAGTATTTGTAGTTTTATTAAAATAATGTTTTGAAGAAATTACACGGAGGCTGCCATTTTGCTGCGGTTATGACATAAAATAGTGTTGTCAAGGTAACAGGCGTTAGCATATAACTAAGCAACATGAATTCCTGGGTTAAACCTTGTCAGTTTGAGCCGGAGCAAAGCCAAATACAGAACGATTATGTGGAATCTAGTAAAACTGAAGATAATCAAGAGGAAGAGGCAAGAACTGGACAGTGTCAGCGGTGTTTTTGTTTCAACTGTTCACTGATGAAATTGTGGGAGTAACCATTTTATTTTATATCATCAACCAAAATGGCGGCTCCCAGTGGCTTGAAAACAACATAAACAATGACAATTTTATAAAAAATAGTAAGCAGTTACATATATGTTTGTAATTTATTTTAGTAAACATGAGCAGTACTAGCATTTTAGCCACATTTGTCTTCATAGTCAGGGTTCCCTTTAACAAAATGACTGCTCTAGTGTATTTTTATGTCCTTTACATGGTTGCTAGACAACGTTATGTCATCATTTATGAACAGGAACCAACTCTAAAAAAAAGAAAAAAACTGGGATGAAATTTGTGATTTTTACCAGAAGTGATTGGTAAAAATGTGTATATATTGTAGGGCTGGGCGATCTGGGAAAAATAAAATCACGATGTTTGTTCTCATATCGCTCGATCTCGATTTTCGATTCGATTTAGCTTAACCTTTTCAAAAACAAATAAAAAATGCCATCCATGAACATAAACGAAACTAAAACTTTTAATATGTCCCATTTATTATATATTTTTGAAGCTTTATATCATTATTCTGTCTCTATGATTGACTTTTTCTCCAAACTACACATTTTTATTGACAAAAGTTTGGTTTTCGATCTCTCGATTCAAGACCCAGCACCAAATAATTGACGATTCGTTTCGATTCGATCTCTCGATTTTTCGATTAATGGCACAGCCCTAATATATTGAGCCTGATTTTGTTTTTTGTGAATTTACTAGTTCAACCTGTCATAGACACTACGTAATATGAATACTCTTGTTTTAAACCAGAAAATAAAATGTGAATTGTGACTTGACTCCAAGAAAATTGTGATAAACATCTCTTGTAATGATGTCCATCCGTAGAGCTGTCTACATTGTCAGTATCACCAAATTGCATTACAATATAGCTAACAACATTTTGATATTTTAGCACATCCATAGAAAATGTATCATCAACAACTTAATTGTTATGTGACGGTTTGTCACTTGTGTAATTCAGAGGTTGTCTGTTAAAAGCAGCGCTACACTCTCCCTCCTACATCCTCTTGGTCAGCCTCATGCTGAGTGAATTTAGATGATTACAGTGAAGCAGGTAGAAGACACATATTATGAATATACAACATTAAACTAAATTGGGAACATTTTCAACTATGGTTTTATAAGTCTGCAAACTTTATTAAGCACTGCACGGATGCACATTACATTAATGTGTCATTAAAATAAATAAGAATAATCAATGGGCAACTACCCTCCTCACATTCTTTCTCCATACCTCACTGCTGGGTGGATGATGTAAAAATTAGGACCAACTATGCTTTTGTTTCTCTGGTATCTGCTGACCACAATGAGCAGTTGTTGCAGTCTAACATTCAGTTTGACTTTTGGAGTGTATCTATCTCTGTATACTCTCTTAAAGAATATGCCTGAAAAATATTTTTTGTTTAGGTTCTTTGAGTATTACACAAATACAGAATGGATTGTAAAACAAATAATACTATTTAAAATAGAGTTGTCATTGTTAGTGATACAGTGGTCCTGTAAATTTTAAAAACTATAACTTCAGCCAATCTGTCCAATCCTGTAAACGGCATCCAGCTCCCACAAGTCCACAAAATAGGTCTACTAGAATCACGTGATTTTGACTTTTTAAAGTTGATATATTATTTTTGTTTTTCGCGTTTAAGAGGTATGGTAAGGTTCTGGAAAAGGATTCATCAAAATGTTTAATTCTTGTCCAAGCCAAATGTAAACACACACATTTTACAAGATAGTTCTGCACATGTGGCAATGTGTGACATTTTGTCTTTTTCCATCCCCAAACTGTACTTTTTATATCTTTTTTTAAACAAGCATTTTACATGCAACCATCGACCTTGCCTTGATTTCTATCCTTAAATATAATATTGTGCAGTCCCTCCCTAAAATAACATACAAGCACTTCCTGACATTCACTTGCCTGGATTTATTTTGGATTCAGCGAGTTCTTCTGGCCTCGTTTCACATATTCAGCAACCTTTACTCTTTGGCTGATCACAGATAATTTAAAGTGCTTTTTTTTAATCTGATCTTTGTTCTCAAAATTTCTTAAGCCATGAACCCCTTTTCAGTCAAGAAAAGGAAAAAGAACAGAACAGAAAAGAACCCTCCTATAAGTTTCCACAATTCTTTCCCAATACAATTCAGAAAAACATGCCATGTTTACAACCAATTTTGAATGAAAGATTCGTTTTTATAGTTCTTATTACATAAGTTTATCATAAGAAATAGTAATACACAAGTAAAAATCAATGCTATCCAAATTTTTGGGGGACCCAACATAGGTCAGGGACTCCCAGGGTTCCTCAGACCTCAGCCCTCTGGGAGAACCACTGGTCTATAAACCAGTCTCTTGTCACAGTCTAAATGCAGGTCTAATGCTGCTTCACCAGCGTGTCGGATGGTTTGGATGGGAGATTTGTACAGGGTAAACCTTGTTTATGTGACCTATGTGTGCTTTACCACAGAAAACTCTAAATGTTGTGACTCAGTATTTTTGGTGCTGATAATTAGCTTTTTGTAGTTTTCATTGCTTATTGTTCACTTATGAATTATGTGTTCATGATGGGAACACTGCAAAAATAGATGTTTACTTGTCTTTTAACTTATTAAAACATAAATTGCTAATCATAAAAAAAAAAAAAAAAAAAAAGAAGCAATTTGATGCAGCTAAAGCGTGTCGTAATTTATGATTAAAAAAAAGGATACATATAACCACACTTTTAGTAAACAGAGATAAGCGAGATATATTTTTACAATCCTGTTTGAATTAAAGTCCAGGCCAATTTGTTGATTTTGCTGGTTTGCATGTAAGGTAGTGGCTGTATATTGTAGGAGTTGATTAAAGGTAGTTGAGTGTTTACCCACCAGTATAGATAAGGCCCTCCTTTTCCCCTCCAGGGAAGTTACAGCAGCAGTCGCACATTATGAGACTTCACACAAAGTCAGTGTGGCTCAGAGAAGCAATAGAGTAGAAAGTTAGTTGTACAGGACCATAGGATATTGGAATGTTTTATTAAGTAAGTGTTGACTATAGCAATGAGTCCATGCCACAATGAACAGAAGAATGAGCTGACAGCGCGTCTTGTGACATTTTTTTGTCTCATTGAAAAGGAGGGGAATTGCAAGACACTAAGCCAGAGGACTTTTTGCCTTCCCATCAATTAGACCGATCAATATTAAATTGCAAAAAGAAGAAAATAACCTAAAGGAAAATAGTTGCTCTTGTTGATTTATGCTTTTTGTGGGAATAACAGCAGTTTGGACAGCTTGCAAACAGAATACCCCGAGGAAACATTGTGTGGACTTGCTTAACTGGCTGTGGGCTGCTGTGGATTGAACGCAACATGGAAGCGGGTTTCTTTTCACGCTCGGAGGCAGTGGGAGTTGTGAAGATTGCACTGACGTCGGCCGAGAACTTACAACTGACTCTGAGGACTGAGCTCAGTCAAGAGGAACAAGCTCTTACACAAAACACCTGCGGTCCCAAAGATGACCAAAAACCCGGGTATAAGCAAGTGGAAATGCTTTGGAAACTAGTGTTTAAGCTGCTTTGAGAGTTGTACTGTAATGTATACCACAAGTAGGTTGGGCTCATTGAAATTGAAATGTATTGCCGTTTTTGATGCAAAAATCTGTTTACTGCTTGATTAGAGTTTCAAGAATATTTTCTTTATATTACTAACCCATCTCAAACTAAGGCTGAGTGATTCTGACAAAAAATAATATCACTTTGTTGTAATATTATCTGAAATGCTTTATATTGCAGACCCCTACATCTACTTCAGACAACATAACATGCATTTCTGATGTGTACAGAAAAGATTCAGCTAACACAAAATAACACTGAAGACAATATTATGAGTTTTTATAAATTGCTGGATAATTCCATCCACAATGCAGTTGAAAATGCGGATAGAAGTGACGAATTTCTATTTCCCTTTGGCAAGAGCAACCTAACACTGACTTTAGAGGCTCTGCAGAGGCCATAAACACTAAAAATACCAGAAATTGCACACAAAGCAACTTTGCATACAATATACTTAGAAAGGACAGCGATTACAACTTCAGACCTGAATCTGAAATCTGAAAAACAAATGATCAGAACTAACTAAAACATAGTCTCCATACAAACATCACCTAAAATGTATTAAACAAGTAAATATATGAGAAAAAAGTCACTGTCATGACACCTTTCAGGTTTATAGCTTATTGTATTCTAATCACTATTGCTCACTTTTTATCGTGAATGAAAATGTAGGTCATTTTGCCCTGTCCTGCACCATGCTTTATCCCATCTCACAGTTTGATCATGTTTGTCGCGTCCCTCCTATGGACCTTATGACACATGGCATGACATACTTTTGTAATCCGTGTGACTAACGCAGATGTGAATAGCATGGAGCTTTCACAGGCCTTAACTGTGTTTTGTGGCCTTGTAGGAATGAAGACCTTAAAGAGATGTTGGAGAGCAACAAGGAGTCGCTTAAATTGGAGGCCATGAAGAGGATTGTCGGGGTGAGTGCAGAGGGAAAATGGACACACTTTGGTTTATTATCTGACATTCAGCTTTTAATGTAAAAGCTTTTTCTTCATTTTGTCTGATCAAGTTTTGTTTTTCAGTTGATTGCCAAGGGAAAAAATGCATCAGAGTTGTTTCCAGCTGTTGTGAAGAACGTTGCAAGTAAAAACATCGAGGTACCAAATTAAAATCAGTGTGATAACTTTTTCTATTAGTTTATTTCTGTGCAGAAAAACACAAGCTTGTCTTTGCAGGACATAAAAATCTCTTTAAAAGTAAACCATATTTCTGGATGGTGTTTTATCTCCCAGGGATTGTGAATATTGATTAGAAGCAGCAGAATATTCAGGTAGAGTGAGGGGCAGCATGTGAACAGGAGGCCTTACGCTCAGACTGCGGGTAAGGCATGCATCCAAAGTAGCTCGTGGCAGGGGAGGGGAAGCAGGTGGGCGGGTGTAATTGTACAAGAAAGCCCACAGTCACGTCTCCTCTCCCTCCTCGCTCACACCAGCTGCTAAGGCACCGCTACATCCAGGCTCGTGTTTTCTCACTTACCACCTTTTCCACTCCTCACTTGCAGTTTATTGAGAATAGCTTTCCATTTTTATCTGTATTACTCAAATGTATTGATGTGCTGCTGACAAACCATCAGTTTTGAACGTTTTATTTAGAGACTGACTTTTAAACAGGGCTGAGTGATATTGACTAAAAATATTTCCTGTTCTTTTTCTAATAGCAATAATCAAAACAATGTTATAAAACACAGACAAATGTGAGAAGTCTGTCAAATTAATCACAAACGTGCAAAAGTATCACTTTTTAAAATTTGCTACAGACAAATTTTTCTTTTTCTTTTATTGCATATCCTCAAGCAAACACACATTACATATTATCTAAATTTTAATTTATTGCCTACTTCTTACTCTAAATAATGCACAATCTTAAACATTGCTGTAGCGGGGTGAATTTATTTGAATTGCAAAATTTATACACAAAAGGCCTCTTTATCAAGCATTTGTTCATGTGCCTAAGAGACTAAGGGGAGCAAAAATGTTACACAGCTGTCACAGGTTTGATCTAACACAGACTCTAAAATATTTGGTGCAATGTGTTATAGGTGCATTTTATTAGTTTATACTACTTGTATTATTCTATACTAAGAATTTAGCATTTGAAAATGGATTGTTTTACATAACAGGAAAAGATGCATTAAAGTCACTATGCTAATCAACTTTACTAAAAACGTAATAAAATCACCATAAATTGACTTTAACAGTCCCATACGACACACATTTGTTCACCTTTTATTATGAATTTTTATGATCACAAACATACCTAAAAAGTTATGTTTTGCTTCATTCATAACTCTTTTAAAGTACAAATCCTGTATGTTTAGGCTGTACTCTTTCCTCAGACTTAAAACAGCCAATTTCACCTTGTGATGTCATTCAGTGAAAATACAGAAAGTGGTCCACAGTGTTTTAAACTCCACACACCTTCATCTCTAGAGTAAAGCCTTGGATATACCAAACTTTGAAGCTGCACTTTTATCTTAACCACATTTAAACTCTTCACTTCGCTGTTAAACAAAGAATATTGAAGATTTTTGTTATAGAAATCTCAACAAAAACAACAGCTAAAACAAAAACATTGTCCAAATAGGCAACACCTAAAGGTTTCCCTAGTGAACAAAATTGAGCTAATTTGAGGGGAAAATTCATGACATCACAAGGTTGAACAGAGCATTTTCAGCTTTAGAGATGTAGACAGTTTAACAATTCAAGATTACTTAAACATTTGTCAGTGGAACTAGACACAACTTTGGTGATGTTTTTGGTGAAGGAACAACGTAGTAAAATGACTAAGGGCTTACAGAAGACAAGTTTGCATATAATGGGAGCTTTAAAAGAAGTAGTTTGTAAATTGTATATAGTTTCCATTATTAAAAAAATTCTTTAAAGAATTAATATATTAGCCAATCTCATTTTCTCAGTTCAGCATGTGAGAAAAATAAGCACATCTTTATACATTTTGTTAATATAAGAACATATGCATTTATAGCAGCACGGAAAAAAGTATCAAATAATCAAAGTACTAAATATACAGGTAAGCTGAGGCATTAGGGCAAAAAATTATCTTGGAATATGATCATAATCTCATCATTGTCCTGTTGCTTTTAAGAGGTAAATAAAATTCTGAGATTTGTTTTTCAGAGAATGAGAATGGGTGACCAAAAGAGAAAAAAAGTACATTTGAACAGACCAAATTTACAAATGCTGAAATCGATATGGCAATTTTGCCAAAAAGCAGATTAGTGCAATGACGAGCTCATGATTTGATTTTGTCGCCCACAATGTCCAGCACTGCATTTAGGTTCTGTATTTGTCATTCCAACAATGAAAGCACAACAAGACAAAACAAGATATGTTAAAAATCCAGAGATTCAGTGTTTTCAGGCTTTTGTTTTTGTTCACAGTTAAAGAAGCTTGTTTATGTGTATCTTGTACGATATGCGGAGGAGCAGCAGGATCTTGCTTTGCTTTCAATCAGCACCTTCCAGCGAGCTCTTAAGGTAATATTTTATGTTAATTTTACTGCATATTTTTAACAAAAACTGTAATCATATACTAAATGCACTTTTTTGTTGCTAGGATCCAAACCAGTTTATTCGAGCCAGTGCCTTGAGAGTTTTGTCCAGCATCCGTGTTCCCATAATTGTTCCTATTATGATGTTGGCTATAAAAGAAGCTGCCAGTGACTTATCTCCGTATGTCAGGAAAACTTCAGCCCATGCAATTCAAAAACTTTATAGGTGAGAGTATTTATTTACTTATTAGTTTCAGACGGTTCATGTTACTGAGCATGCATCACATTGTCGTTACATTACAGTAAGTTATTACAGTTGTTGTAAAAGAACACGCATCTCTATCACACACAAATGAAATGTTCTCACACATTTATTTTATCTGGCCCAAGAAGAAATTGTTGTTGTGATTTTGAGCTTTACATAATACACTGATTTGAGTTTTTTGGCATATGAGATGATTTTTTTCTATTTAAATTTTTTGCTGTGTTTTGACTCCTTTTTTGTATATTTTAAGCCTTGACCCAGACCAAAAAGAGCAACTGATTGAAGTCATTGAAAAACTGCTGAAAGACAAAAGCACTGTAAGTACCAAACTACCTCTTTCCTCTCGTGCTGGTTAAAACAGACCACTTGGGGGCGCCCCAAACAAACTGTTGTGCTCGTAGCCCCAGATCCCCACAGCTTATTCCGCAATGCCATGGTTTGTTAACATCCACTTAAAACCACACATCTTCAGATGCTCCTGGTTAAGGGTTCATCTAAAGGGAATTTTCACACTAAAGCTTGATTTTCTGAAGGCCAAATCACCTTTTTACACAGAAACGATTGCAAATGAGGTTGAGCTTATGGTTAAGTTGATAAGTAATGCGATTCTAGTCATTTAAAGGAACCACGTGTAAAATTTAGATTTCAATTTCATAAACATAATATTATGTCAAATCATTTGATAACAATTGTATGGCTATTTTATTCTTAGTTAATAAAAAAAAGGAAAAAACATTTGTTGTAAGATTCACTTTGTTAATATTTGGTAGTTTGATTCTCAGGACATTTATCCAATCACAAAACAGAATGAGCCTTACAAGTTTAATTTTTTATTATTATTATTTTATTTTTATTTTTTTTTTCTTACGAGTGTAGGCTACATACATGTAACATACAGCTCAGATGAATTTAAAGATTTTAGTAACAATTAAATGCATAAACAAAACAAGTGAGTCCGAGGGGCTAACCCATGAATTAGTGATTTGCATTTTTAGTCAGAGACACTAACGAAGACAGATGACTTTTCCCTATAGGGGCCATATGATGCTGCAGAAGGGGAGAGGACACTTTAATAACACACTCAAACGTTTACCCTTCTTATTAAACAAATAGTAGATGGGACACTGCTTTTGCTGTACATAAAACATGCCTGTTTTGGAAACTGTTTGTATGTAATTATTATTATGTTTTAAATAGGGCAGAGCGATACAGCCTAATGCTTTTTTATCACAATATTACATTAACAATATAATTGACGATGTACCCAAGGTCTCGTCAAAAGTATCGAAAATCAGATATTAATTGATACTAAAATCAATATCAGAACTACATACTCATCTGTACAGGTATCAATGCTTAAAACATTACTTTCTTGAACAGTTTTAGATTGAGCCACTGCAGATTTATAAAAACTAGCATCTGAGTTTAGTGCTTAATACAGACCATCAGCTTTAAAAAAAAGCTTTTTTTAATCAAAACTAAACTGGTATGGAGAATGGAGTATTTTTTGCGTACTGAAATCAAGTTCTTAAATGTTTGTATTGTGACAACACTAATACATAGCCACAATCTGTATCTGCCTTCGTCAAAACTGTGAGGAGAATTAGCTTCTGCGTTTATCACAATAAAACAATTGTTAAGTTTTTGAAAATAAATTAAATGGGTTGTTGCGTTTTGATTGTATTAGTTTTCGCTAAATTATAACGAATTATATGCAGAGTTTGCAGCTTGACAATTATGTATCTACTTTTAGGTAAATATTAAGTGAAAAGCTAATAGGCTGTTGTCACCCATCTTCCTTTGCTAAAGGAAACATTTGGTTATTGTCCCCATCTGTGCAGTGGAGCCAGGCCCCAGTGACATTTACCTTTACAGATGTGCTGTTTGGTTAAATGGCTGTGACACATGGGGCTTGCATATAGGCAGGATGGTTTAAGAGAAAATGGGAAGGCCTGATGACAGAGACAACATAGGAGTTTGTGCAGCTGTTTTACTGTGATGGATCTATTATCCAGCCATTACAAGATAAATGATCGATTCTGCCCAGCGTCCCCCTCCTGCACCTCCTGCAAAATTGAAATGAGAACAGAAGGGAGGAGCAGGGGCGGAGGGTACTATGATTAGAGGCTAGGTGAGATGCCCATTAATTTAACCGAGCAGGATAGGAGGAGTGCCGGGAGTGAACGGAGGATAGGCCGACCTCACACCAGGCCATCAATCAAAAAGGCGCACGTTGTCTCTGGCGTGATGACCCAGCAATCTCTGCCTCTCTGGCACCCTAATTAGAATTCATAGCAAAATAGATGCAAGGAAACGGTTTGGGCCCTTCATAATTTTAAAGGAAATTTATTGTTATTAGAAGAACCATTTGCTTAGTGTGATTTTTCCATTACTGTCTTGTCACACAGGGTAGATAATATGGTAGAGGAGGAGGAGGTGTATGAACTCTATAGATTGGGGTGTCAGTTTTGTTGATGGTGCATGTAGTTTACCTTGGAGCTGTGTCTAATGGGGGAAGTTGGTAGAGAATGCACAAAGCCCCCCAGGATGCTCGTGCTGCAGGTACATCGCGATCTGTAATAGCATCAGAGACACCAAGGTAAAAAATTATAATGAGAGCACTGCAGACATACACAATGTTCTTGTGTTGCTTGAGCTAGTACACATCGTTACACATTTATAGATATTGCTACTAACTGGGTTTCATTTATTGAATTAAACACGTAATTGTGTTGATAGTCGTTGAACATTTTTGTCAAAACATAAAAACAGATACATTCAAAAGGTTGAAAGTTCCTGAGTTGTAGTAAAATGAAATAAATTGTTTTATAATTACATTTATTGTGAATATTCCGTTACATCTTAATTAGTCTTTCAAGCAATGAAATCATTACTCATAGAGTTAATACATAAGAAAACATCAAGTAATTTCATTTCTGCATAAACTGGAAGACATCTCGAATTTCACTGGATAATTAACTGCTGTTTAGGGGAGTCTTGCTGCTCCTTGGTTGAGCATGTTTGTAAATACAATGGTTTAAAAATACTATTTGAATGTTTTGCATGTGTCAATGACACTGAAGCTGATATCAACACCTTCCAAGTTTGTGTCTTGCATTTCAAATACAGACTCCTGCAGGTGCACACACAATCAATGCAAGCTCATGACAATACTGATGGTAAATGCACAAGGTTCCCACAGGTCCGCCAGGGCCAGAAAGCTTTAATTGAGAAGACCTGATTCGGCTCCCATTCTCCTCCTCTTCACCCTCGCCTGCCCGTGATAATGCTGTTTGCATATTAATGCACTGCCATGTCAGTCACTCAGTCTCACAGTCAGTCTGTGAGGAGCAGGCGGGGGGTGCCGTGGAGGGGTATGCTACAGCCAAATGGGTTTTTTCCTTCAACCAATAAAACACACTTGATTATTGGCTCTCTGAGGTGTTCCATACTCCATGTCCTCTTTTCCCTTTGAATTGAACATAAAATGAGTTTTGTTCCTGAGAAACAATATAATTGAAGAATTGAGAAGCAAATTCCATTGATAGATTTCTTTCACACAGTTGAATCAAATGAATTAGTACAAATCTAAAGAAAAAAGTCTTGCCATTTAATTATCAACTAACTACTTAAATGGTGAATAGTGTGTATTGTAATCAACGTTGTAAATTGGTACTGTGTTTTCTTCTAAGTGTGTGATACCTGGGGTCATTCAGTTACATCTTGATTTCTCCTGAGGCTATATTTTATCTTGTGTGGGTGATAAAGTACTTCTTGTCTTTGTTTAGAGAGAAAAAAAAAATCAACTTTTCTTTCTGTTTAAATCTTTTTCAATAGCTGGTGGCAGGCAGCGTGGTAATGGCGTTTGAAGAAGTATGTCCAGATCGCATCGACCTCATACATAAAAACTACAGAAAGCTGTGTAACCTGCTGGTGGATGTGGAGGAGTGGGGTCAAGTTGTCATTATTTCTATGTTGACCCGATATGCCAGAACACAGTTTACCAGTCCCTGGAAAGACGTGAGACATTCACTATTTTGAATTTATTATTTATTATTATTGTCATTGTTACACTTGTGTGAAAACCAATGTGATTGTTCAACTGAATAAATGATTCCTTTTTCAGGGCATTCTTGACGAAAATAGTGAGAAGGCCTTTTACGAGTCAGACTCTGAAAGGAACCAGACTGAGACTAAAACATACATTATGGACCCGGATCACAGACTGCTGCTGAGGAACACCAAGCCTTTACTACAGAGCCGAAACACTGCTGTGAGTGGTTTATAGGCAAAGTAACTACAACAGGAGATGTAGCATAAACAAAACAAAGAAAACTCATTTAAATGCCTGTTGAAAAAATAGTTCAAATTCTCATGTGTATTGATTTTCTCTCTGAAAGTTTTACATTTTTTGTGATACTTTGGAACCTTTTTGCAGGTAGTGATGTCTGTTGCCCAACTGTATTGGCATTTAGCCCCTAAACATGAAGTTAGTGTGGTCACAAAGTCTCTGGTTCGACTCTTGAGGAGTCACAGGTACATTCACACGTGTTTCTTTTCTGGGTATTTACTTTAATAACCATAATATTTTTTTATATTTTTGCAGAGAGGTGCAGTTTTAAGTTATTATCAGATAAGTTTAGGTGTTACAGAACATTGCACAATGTCAAAGTGAAAAGTACATGTTTTCTATTGTTGTAGTTGGATTGTGACTTATGGCCGTGGCATAATTAACATATCTAGTTATATCGTAGGAATTAGTGTGGAAAAGTTGAAATAAAAATCGACATTGATACAATTTACAAACGATAAGAAAAACAAAACAAAAAAAAACACACAATGTCATGTCAAAACTTGAACATACGATTAAGCCTGACTATGAGGATTGTAAAGCTAAAAAATGAATAGAAAAAGTCTGAAACACGTGATTACAACATTATTAATTATTATTATAATTCAATTATTGTTATGTTCATTTTTTTATGTCTTGATCAAATTTTAGGCCATATTGCCCAGCTCTAGTTTGAATGAATTCATCATCTATAATTTGGTAGATTAATCTTATGTCTGTCCTTAGGGAATGTTTGAGCCTTTTATGAAAAGTTTTTATGTGAGATCCACTGATCCGACACACATCAAAACATTAAAGGTAATGCACTAATAATCTTTTCTCCAGTGTTTAGCAAATACAATGTCGTTTTCTTTTTAGCTGGAAATTCTGACCAACCTTGCTAATGAGGCCAACATCTCAACAATTCTGAGAGAGTTTCAGGTCTTCTATTTCTCTAGTTTGATAAACTTTTATTCTTTGCCAAATGTATGAAAATGGCATATGTAATTTACAGACCTATGTGAAGAGCCAAGACAAGTCTTTTGCTGCAGCCACCATTCAGGCCATTGGCAGGTGTGCTACCAACATATCTGAGGTGGCAGACACTTGTCTAAATGGTCTAGTGCTGCTGCTTTCCAACAGAGATGGTAAAAAGAAGCAAAAAGCCTCAGCTGAATCTCCTCAAACCCTAACCCTTTGTCTGTTTGGTTTTGCCAGAGACTGTTGTAGCTGAAAGTGTGGTGGTGATCAAAAAGTTACTGCAGACACAACCGTCTCAACATAGTGAGATCATTAAGCACATGGCCAAGCTTTTTGACAACATCACGGTACGAGCTCGTTAAAATGACTAAGAAATACCTAATAATTAAAATATGCTCAGTATATGGAAGATATTTTAGGTGGATCAGTATTTTGCATATACTAGCTTTTTGCTCTTTTAAAAATAACGTTTTTAGAATAATAAGGTTTTGATTATATGTAGGGGTTGAATAAATAATGTATATAGCTCATCAATATCAACCAACAAATGCTTTAAGGACACCTTTTTATCTGTTGCGGCTCATTCCTTTACTTTGCATATTTAGAAAAATGTTCTCTTCGATTGGATTATGTAGGATTATTGGCTTAGTGTCATAAAGTAGTTCAAAATGATCATTTTCATTGCTATTTTCTGTTGCTATATGTTGCATTTCATAATTTGTTATTGTGTCAGACTTTGGTTTTTGCAACACTAGTAGTATCGGAATTTATCAGTGACACTAAATGCATTTGATAATCCAATAACTTGTTTATTGATCTTCAGGTTCCAATGGCTCGTGCCAGCATCCTCTGGCTGATGGGAGAGTACTGTGAGAAGGTACCAAAGATTGCTCCCGATGTGCTTCGCAAAATGGCAAAATCTTTCACTGCAGAAGAAGACATTGTTAAGCTGCAAATTGTGAATCTTGCAGCCAAGCTTTACCTTACCAACTCCAAACAGGTGATGAACATTATTAAACTGCATGTTTCACTTGCTACATTGTATTATTATATTACATAAACATTATAGTATTGTAATGTTGTAATTGTCGCTGCCTGCAATCTCAAGTCATTTAAATTGCATTAGGTGATTGTGGCCCAGGAGACAAGCTTATGATCCTACATATTGCCTCATTGAGTTTTTTTTTTTTACCTTTTACATTTGCTGCTCCCTTTAATGTGTCGCAGTAGCACAAATTCTGCTTTTGATTTGAGATTCCTATCAAAAACATAAGCATTTATAAACATTATTTTACATTTTGTTTGCTCTAAAATAGCTTGGTAATAGAAAGATCTATTGAATTAATTTTCACAACAGCAGATCTGTTAAGTTCCGCCTCTTTATAGTAATATTCACTGTAACAAGTCTCAGATGTTTATGCTTATGTTTGTATGTTAGAAGTGGCTTTATGACATTTTACATACTTACATGTATATCTAGAAGTCTGTCTAAAAGGAGTTTTAAAGGTGCACTGTGTAACTTTTTGGAGGCGCAAAGTCAACTACTACCACATTCTAGAATTCATGACAGTTTTATTCCAGGTCGAGACACAAATTTAAAAAGTGGTGATTTCCGGGGTGAGTAGACCCATTCATCTTTTGTATTACAAAAATAAAATGGATTTAAACCATAATATTTTAGCTGCCCTGTACCTGATTGAACCATTGGCCTGTAGAATGTTGTGATGTCACGTGGTGAAACCAACCTATTCAATAGAAATAGAAAGTTAAAACCATACTTTGAGACATTTGTAATGGGGACATATGTTTTATATCGTATATGAAAAAATACAGTTAAAGGAACATCTTTTCCATGAAAAATACAAGAAGAGGCCCTCCAACAGGCCAAATAAGAGTCCGTTTTGTAGCCATGCAATTTGTGAAAACACTGCTTTTTTTGTTAATTATTCAGTGCAACAAAGACATAGAAATGACAAAAACTTGCTTTTGTTTAAGACTTTTTTTGACCAAAAAGTTGCACAGTGCACTTTTAATATTCATTCAGGGGAATGTGGGCAGGGATAGGAGGTAGGTGAACACAGGACTTTTCTCAATACCTCATTGGCAGAACAAGTGAGGATTATTCAAATCGGCATAAATCAATCAAAATACCATTTTGAGAAAACAGTGTAGTAACAAAATTAAAACAAAATTAACTCAAAAACATTTCTTTTGCATGATATGTCCCCTTTAAATGCTGACCTGCACAAACCAACCAAACTAAAGAAGTAATGTTATTTCTTTTCTTCAGACAAAGTTGCTGACCCAGTACATCCTAAACCTGGGCAAATACGACCAAAACTACGATATTAGAGATCGGACGCGCTTCATCAGGCAGCTGATTGTTCCCAGTGAAAAAAGCAGTGCATTGAATAAGTATGCCCGTCGAATCCTGCTTGCTTCAAAACCAGCCCCAGTCCTTGAGTCCGCCTTCAAGGTACTAAATACAAACTAAATACATCACACATCCTTCCCCTTTCTTATATAAACCTTCTTTTGTTTTTACATAATAGAGCTATTTCTTATTCTAATATGTATTCACTGTGTACAGTGCAATACCGGCTGTATTATTCAGGTGTGATTGTCTTAACTGAAGGGCAGTGAGGTCAAACTCCCTTAACTAGAACTAATCAGATGGGCAAATTACAGGGTTAATACTAATCTTTTTCTTTTGCATTAGAAGGAAGAAAAAATCTTTCTTCGATTGGTCTGTGGCTTAGGAAATAGAAACACTGCTGCTGCGCTAAAATTCAAAACCAGTGCCATCTTTTGAATGTTTATGAGGAAGTGCTAACCAACAATGTCAATCTTAATTTACTTTTTTTTTTTCTTTAGTTACCAGATAATATTTTTAGATCCTATAGATACAGTATTCTTTATGAAAACTCTCCTCATTTTCTCATGCAGACAGATAATTTATACCTAAAATACAAAAAATCGATAATGTTTATATTGTATATTGTTTTCTACTTCAGATCGAGACCGATTCCAGCTTGGTACGCTGTCACACAGCCTCAATGTTAAAGCTACTGGATATCAGGAGCTCAGTGACTGGCCAACAGTAGCACCTGATACATCTGTAAGAAATGTGGAAGTCATTGAACCAGTAAGCTAATTGATTAATTGATTACATATTGATTGTTAATACATGTGTCATCACATGTAAGCATGTGCAATGTTGTATTACCATCTGAACAATCTGTAATCACTCATTTTTATCCACTGTTAGTGATTCTGTCTCACATGCTGCTCTGTATGTAAACATTGTCAAACTTACGGTAGACACTTAAGCTTCACTGGCTATTATGTCCATATGCTGCAGTCACTTATTATCATAGTCACATATTGTACATAGTACTAGAGTATACTGATGCCACTTTATCCACATATTCTACATAGGCCTGACAAAAATGTATATCTCAATCATTTTGGAGCATATATTGATAATGACATTCAAACGATATTGTGGCATACAGAATGTCAAACTATGAACTTGTTAGTTTAGTAGAGGTTTGCAAAAAATATTGTTAAAAAATAATATGATTTGCCAATAGAACAAACATAAAATGTCAAGTTTTTAGTGCAATTAATAAAATTATTTCTAGTTTGAAAACGCGCCTTCACTTGAAATCAGAATAAAACTTAACCTGGCTCACGCCAGATGGATATGTGTTGAACTCCTATCTGAGTTCTCACTATATCCATCTGGACTTGACTCGCTGAAAGCGTTCGAGAAAAGGCGAGGCATTTAGTGAAATATTTCAAGCTGATTGGGTGAGCGGCCTACCTTACAAGTACGCGTCACACATATAACTCTTCTTTCAAAAAGAAATGACTCCGTATTTCTGCTAAAACCGCATCAAAAGCAGCAGAAACATGTACATCCACGAGAGCCGCCATCTTTGTTTAGCTTAATGAGACTTTGCGGCGGCGCCACTAACAGCCGCTTAACACCGCCGAAATACCACTGGTTCGGACTCCCAAACCAATCGGGCGGGTGGAAGGCCAGATGGTTTATCTCGTATTTGTGAATTCACAAAATTGCGGATAAACCATCTGGCTCTCCAGGTTAAATAAACTTGCTTGTTTTATAATACAACAAATTTGATATATCTTCAAAACAGCATTCACAATATTATCTAAAATTCTATACATTGTCCAGCTCTAATTGTATATAATGCTAAAGCTATGGCTATAATATAGTGCAAAGCATCTTTAATGTTTTTGCACATTGTCCCTGTCAAATAAACTAAACTAGTATACTGATTCCACTTTATCTACCATATATTCTGTCACATACTGCGCTGTGCTGATCCATAACAGCAACTTATTGTCCATCAGAGTCTGCTGCAACGCAAATTCTATTTTAAACTTATTATCTAGTTTATTGCACGTTTCTATTCCCTGTTCTTTAACTGTGCAACAATGGAATTTCCCCATTGTGGGACAAATAAATAATATCTTATCTTATCCTAGAAACATTTTTTTTACATGTTTATTTGCTGGTCTTCTCTATAGGTGAACGAGTTTTTGCCGAAAGCTTCAAAGTCAAAAAAAGTCAAATCTGAGAAGTTTTACTCTGATGATGAAGACGACAAAGAAGGATCTGAAAGCAGCGGTAGTGAAGACAGCAGCAGCAGCAGCAGTAGCAGTAGCGGTAAAGGTGTTATTTTAAATCTTACGTGTCAATTAGTTTTTCAGCTTTAACACCCACATAATGTCACTGTTGTCCTGGTTGCATTCAATTAAACAACAGTCTGTTCTGTATGTTATTTTCTCATCAGAGTCAGGTGATGAGAGTGAGGAAGAAAGCAGCAAAAGTTCCAGTGAGTCGGAAAATACATCGAGTGAAACTGAAGAAAACTCTAATGATTCTGAGTCTGAGCCAAAACGTAATAAGTCTAAAAAACCACAGCAGAAGAAGGCAAAGACAGCTGCCGCTCAGAGGTATGTCTCGAGCTGCTGTTGCTAACTTACTAAAGTGATCGCTAACTGTTTACCAACTTAAATATGTCCAGATGTTCTTGTTTTTCTGCTTACCTGCGTGCTAATCACAATAGTTTGGCAGAAAGTTGCATCAAAGTTAAAGCTGATAGAAAAGTACTAACAAATTGGTTTTAATCTAGTAGACCAGGTAACTTTCTGAGATAATTTTGCTATTGTCTTGCAAATGTTATAAAACAAAATGTAAATCTGAGCTACCATAACAGTATATCATATGGCATTTGTTATATGGCAAGTGTTGATACAAAGGCCTTGTCTATTGAAATGCATCATAAATATATCCTCCTTCAACTTGCACTCATATAGACACCGACCATCAGACCTCACTGAACAGTGCAGCTATCCCTGGTGTAAGTTCCATTAGCAAGCTAATCAGAGAGAATTTTCCTCCAGTAGCGTAACCCACATTTACATGGCTAATGGATAATGACTTTTGATTGGTCATTTAATAGGCTGGTGTTAGCAGTGAATGAGATTTGAGTCATTACCTCTGAATATGCTCACACACTCTCTTACACACTTGCAAATTCAGTTTCTTACGCACTCGCCTTCATTTACTTATGGTCACACAAACCACACAGAAACTAGGTACATTCTGTGTGTGACAGGCCGCCGGCTGACCCTGTTCTCTCCATTAGAGAATATAATTAGAGCAGCTCACCCCAGTGCTCAAACACACACACACATACAGTCAGTAATTAGGCAGCTCACCCCAGTGCTTCCACAACAAACACAGCATAATGCCCTCATTATGGCCCAGTCATTTCAGGCAGGGCCTAATCAGGGCCACAGTGATTTATATCACTTTTTCCTGTTCACAGCAAATGAAATCTGTAGGCCAAATTAATACTGGCTTTTCATCATCGCCCAAGTTAAAAAGCCAGTTACCGTCACAATTCCCCTCATTAATTTAACGGCTGTGAATTGCAGGCAGGAGGAGTAAACACTCATTATAGGAACAAATTGAAGAGGGACGAAGCAAGTGAAAGAGAGAGGAGAAAGATGGTAGACATCTTTTTGTTTTTGTGCAACAGTACACAAATAGTTTTGCTGTGTCTGTTGCATTTAAATTTTTCTGTCCAAATTTAATACATTTTTGTAATTGACCACATACAATGAGTAAAATATACAGTGCCTTGCGAAAGTATCCAACCCCCTTGAACTTTTTTACATTTTCTCTTATTATGACCACAAAAATCAAACATATTTCACTGAAACTTTGTGTGAAAGACCAACACTAAGTTGCACACAATTGTGAAGTGGAAGGACAGTCATACATGATCTTTTTTTTTTTTTACAAATAAAAAGCTGAAAAGTAGGCGTGCAAAATTATTCAACCCCCTTTTTTTCTGAGTGCAACACATTACTTTTAGAGCTTTAGAAGGTTCCAATGTTGACCTAACAAATAAATAGAGTCCACCTGTGTGTAATCTACTCTCAGTGTAAATGTAGCTGTTCTGTAAAAACCTCAGAGATTTGTTTGAGAGTATTGGGGAGCAGTCAGCATCATGAAGACCAAAGAACACACCACACAGGTCAGGGATAAAGCTGTGAGAAGTAAAAAGCAGGATTAGGTTATAAAAAGTTTCCAAGGCTTTAAACATCTCACGGAGCACTGTTTACACCATCATCCATAAATGGAAGGAGTATGGCACAACTGCAAATCTACCAAGACCAGGCCGTACACTTAAACTTACAGTTTGAACAAGGAGAGAACTGGTCAGAGATGTAGCCAAGAGGTCCCCGGTGACTCTGGAGGAACTGCAAAGATCTACAGCTGAGGTTGGGGAATCTGTCAAAGGTACAACTTTTAGTTCTGCACTACACAAATCTGGCCTTTATGGAAAAAGCCATTGCTGTAAGAAAGCCATAAGAAATCATGTTTTCACTTTGCCAAAAGCCATGTGGGGGACACAGTAACCATGTGGAGGAAGATGCTCTGGTCAGATGAGACCAAAATTGAACTTTTTGGCCAAAATGCAAAACGCTATGTGTGGCAGAAACCTAACACTGCTCATGACTCTGAATGCACCATCCACACAATCAAAAATACAAGTGCCTGCATTATTTTCTGCACATGCTTTTCTTCAGCAGGGACAGGGAATATGGTCAGAGTTGATGGAAAGATGGATGGAGCCAAATACAGGGCAATATTGGAAGAAAACTTATTGGAGTCTGAAAACACTTGAGACTGGGGCGGAGGTTCATCTTTCAACAGGACAACGACCCCAAACATAAAGCCAAGGCTACATTGGAATGGTTTAAAACAAAACATATTCATGTCTTAGAATGGCCCAGACAAAGCCCATACCTAAATCAATCGAGAATCTGTGGCAAGATCTGAAAACTGCTGTTCACAAAACACTCCATCTAATCTGACTGAGCTGGAGCTATTTTGCAAAGAAGAATGGGCAAAAATTTCAGTCTCAAGATGTGGAAAAGCTGGTAGAAACATACCCAAAGAGACTTGGAGCTGTAATTGCAGCAAAAGGCGATTCCAGAAAATATTGACTCAGAGGGTTGGATAATTTTGCACGCCTTCTTTTCAGCTTTTAATTTGTTAAAAAAAAAAAAATAGATCATGTATGACTTCACCATTGTGTGCAACTTAGTGTTGTTTTTTCACACAAAGTTTCAGTGAAATATGTTTGATTTTTGTGGTCATAATAAGAGAAAATGTAGAAAAGTTCAAGGGGGTTGGATCTTTTGCAAGGCACTGTAACATATTTTTTCTGTTAAATTATGTGTTTCTTTCAGTGATTCTGATGAAAATGGGAATGGACCTGTCGCTCAGGCCACAGCTCCTCAGAGGAAAGCTCCTCAGGCTCAGAGACTGATTCAGAAGACTCCGACTCAGATGAAGACATGAAACCAGCCCCGATCAAAACAAACAATATTAAAACCAAATCCAAGGTAACAAAGTACTTTTAAAACAAATGACATCTTTTTAACCTTTTTACCACCAAAGTGTCTCCAAACTCGGTTTCTGATAATTTTCAATAGTTTGGAATGTTCTTTCTATGCTCAACTCTGTGCTAGTGTATGTATAAAAGAACACACACAGTCTGGATTCTCGAGAAAAAAAAAAAAAAACGAAACAACGACCTCAGCCCCTCAAGAAAAGTAATTAAAGTAATCACTTGATTCCACATTATGCATCACTGCAAAACAAGTTTTTTTTGACATATTGTAGGCCTATATGATAAAGACTTTAAAACATGAAAATATGCTAAAAATCCATATTTCTATAGTCATCGTTGGTATATTTTTGTAAATCAAACTTGGAAAAAAAAACACCTTGTTTTTGACATCAAAGTGCCGCTCAACAACCAAATGACAACCCTTAGTTATCAAAACTAAAAGAAGCCCAAAGTCCCTATAAAGAAACGGATTTGGCTCTCATGTCCTTAATTAGTTAATTTGAAAAACTCTGATTGACTTTTTTACTTTAGGATGAAAGTCGAAACATCGAAACATCTTGATTTTCTAAAACTGTCCATATGACAACTTTAAAACTAAGGGATCACACTGACAAATGTTTTGTTTCGTAAAACATGCTACATGAAGAGATTTTAAGAGAAAAGAGATTACTTTTTTTAGTGAACAAGTTGTGGTGTGAATGTCAATTTACAAACATTCCAAGTTGGTCTAATAATTAAAACTGAATTAATGCGTTTAAAGACAACATAAAAGTTCCAGTAGATAAATTTTGTCAATCTGTGTAAACACCATCCCCTTCCTTTTTTGACATTTATGCCTGACTTTATTATATTGCTTTCTTGCTTGTCTAGACAGTGAAATTTTAATTTTCCATACTTTGTTATGTGGTGATAGCAATAGAAATGCACAATCCTTGGCAGCTTCGTCAAACTCATTTGCAAACAGAAGGTTTTGTGTATGTTAATTCATCAGACACACTGCTCCTCCCTTTATTTAGGCTGTTTCACTTTTGTCTTGCTACTGATGTGTTTAAAGGATTCAGCTGTTGTCCATATCATGTGTAAGACCATGCTTGCCTATGGTGGTTGGGGAAAACGAATGGAAGGTTTTGGCAAACCCTAAAAGCATTATTCATTATTTCTCATATTTTTTCAATTTAGGTACAGGTAAAGCCCAAGAAAGAAGTGTCTCTACTGGATTTAGATGACTGTGAGTTTTCGGCATTTTTGCAGTTATCACAATCCGATTCTTTTTATTTTTGTTATATTGTTTGGATTTACTGGTAACATAGGGCAACGCATATGACAATGTAATGCTTTTTCTTAGTCTCACAGACAACTACAAATATCATAAAGCAACCAGTGGTGTCCAAAAGCCTTCTCTCGGACCTGGAGGGATTGTCTCTCTCCAACATGTCGTCTTCCATGCAGGTTAGTGTTTATCTTTAGCTGTTTGTGCATATTAGCCTCACATTTCCTCCTACTTTTCCTTTTGTGCAATACTGAAGGTCTGACACTGATGGTCTGCTGTAGCTGCACAGTAAAATGGTAAAATAAGCCCCTGTCCCTTGTGGAACATTTCTGCCCCAGACACCCACTATTGACCTGTTCTACCTTATTATATTTATAGCTAGATGGGTACAATTGCCCTGCTTGTTTCCTGTACATCTGATATTTTGTCCCATCTACTGTTTGATGCTTTTCCACACCTTGAACTCCATTTCTGCTTCATCTATAAGTCCTTCTGCTCAGTTTGTCTCATCTCTCTTCTGCTCTGTCACTTCCCATCTCTTTCTGTCAGACCCTGTGTCCCCTGTGCCTCACTTTTGTGTGTATCTGATGGTTGACCTTTCTTACTATGACGGCTCCTTTCTCTGCTCAGAATCTGTGTATTGTGTCTCTCGTCTTCCCCCGGGAACAAAATGTCCAGACCATTTTTTGTGTTGTTGCTGTGTCTATTTTGTGTCTTTTGAACAAGTTGACATTATTTAGAAGGCAATGTAACACTATGACTTCACACATCATCTTTATTGTTTTATTATTTTTTTATGTTGGTTTGTTTATTTGTTACAAAAAATATTTTAAAGTGTTTACTTAAAGCAGGGGTGTCCAAACTTTTTCATGTTATTACAAGGGATACACCGATCCATCTTATTATTTTTTTTTTTTTACAAAGGTCGATACTTATACTTATAGAATGATTTTCGGTTGACGTCACTTTCTGTCCAACTGCGCATGCATTATGCAGAAAGAGCCTCTCTCCATCTGGTTAGCTGGGGAAACTTCTTAGAATAAAACAACAAAACGAGATGAGGGCTAGCTGTTTCGATCAGGTATGAACCGGTATGACAGAGGTCTGTTTCCTGAAGCCGTTTTTTCACTCACCTGAATGTAACTTTTAAGGAACGTGGGGTCAAATTTCATTCACAAATGTTGATTTTGCAGCATAACTTTTGTTTTCCACAGTGATAAACTCCTGTAGTTAGCGGACAACTGTGCTTATTCGACTTGTTTTCACTGTTTGTGTCTATGAGCGTGGCGGCTCTTTCTGGAGACACGGTGCGCACGCATCGCCCATGTTGATAAACAGAAAATATATGCTGTAGTATTTCAGTCCCAATTTCCTAGTATAGAGACTGAAATTGTTTTTTTTCTGATCAAAACACAATTAATTTGGTCATATGGTGTTATGTCACTGTTATTTATAGTACAATCACAACTTAAAGGTTGTATGGAGGATTTTCAAAAATTGTTTGTTGTCAGTCTTGGTCAAAAACAGTTGCATAGATTTGTAACAGCCTTGTACTTATGCTAAACAAAAATAAGAATTATAAAAATATATAAACTGTGGACATGATGAGGCCAATAAAACGTTGACCAATAGATAACGAGGGAGGTACCTCGTTATCTATTGGCTTGTTAACCTGTCAAGCAATCCCTCAGTGTTCCTAAGTAACTCATTGGCCCAGTTGCAGTGAAGGGCGTGGCCCTGGGAGGAGAAACACATGTGCATCGTTTGAAAAACAGCAAACAGTTGTTGGATTTGAAAAATTCTCCATACAAGCTTTAAAACACTTTAATCTGAATTAAAATTCAAACATTTAAAATGATAGTCTTTTTATGTCCAGTTAAAGGCACTAGAATCACCTGACCCTAACCCTATCACCTGAACTGATATCATGGGGCCGACACCTGAAAATTTCCTGGATCTGCACAAATAGCTGATCCAAGTAACGGATTGGTGCATCCCTAGTCAAAACGCAGATAAGGTGGAAGGCCAATAGGGTCAGAGCTTGGAACTAGTAAAATAAATGCACACCTCCTCCTTCCTTAGTTTGAAAATCAGTGCCCCCAATTTAAAGTGCCTCATAAAAAAAAAAACAACAACATCAGCATCAGTTGGATTTTCTTGAGCAAGAGGCGTCATTAAAATACCCTTTATATCTAAAGGTAATTATAACTAGGTATTTGTGTATCTGTATGTCAGATGTGTGTGAGCCTCTTGAAGCACTAAAGCAGGTTTTGGCTCTTTGTTGTTCTATACTTTAGTGGTATGAGTTATGGCTGCCTGTCAGTCAGGATGATTGACAGCTCCTGACAGACCAGTGTTTACTCTGCACCAGACTTGTTAGTAATTTTCTCCTTCGCAGGTGAAGGCCAAGGAGTAATAGAGAATAGAAATGCAGATCAGAACAGGGAACTTTTTGCACATCAACATCTGATTTAGAGTCAATTCTATGCATAAATACATGATGGGCATTGGGATTCATAGACAAGGGTAAATAACCTCACCTTTATTCACACATGCCCCTCCCCTTTATTGGTGGCACCCAGGCTTACATATTCCACATGCGCACATACACACATTCACACGCACTGGCCTAGTGTCATTGCTATTTCTCTCCAATCTGCCCACAGAGGCATCGAGTCTGTCTCAGCTGAGCGCTCAGGCCCTTTTAGAGAATTACTGCATGGTTATCAAAGGCATTTAGATTAACCCAGGTCACTGTCTTTGACCCAGCTCCTCTTCTGACTCCTCCTCAGCTTCTGCATGCTACCGCTCTCTCTAATAACATTTTGACATTAGGATCTCTCACAAATGCTTTTTAAATCCCCTCTGCTCTCCCTCCCACAGCAAACCCCTTCCGCTCGTTGTCCGTATGTGCAGCGAGGTGGCTCAGCCTGATAACTTTTCATTCATAATTAGCAGTCAGCGAATAGGACTGCGTTGGAGGGAAATTGAACTGTCAGCGGCCGGGCGCAGGGCGTTTGACCCCATCACACCCAGAGGGGGCCATCATAATTTGTTCATTTGGTGTCCATCAGACGGGCACCGGCTCACCCTCTCCCCCCATCTCGCCTCCCTCACACCCTCCTGACCTCACCGATGCGGGCGCTCCGGGTTCACGTCTAATTATGCCTCAGCACAAGGACCTGGAGAGCGGCCAATATAGCACCCCCTGCCCTCCAAACCTCGCGCTGCCACTCAAAGTGTGGAGATTGCCTCTTAAATAGTAATAAATGCCCTTACGGAAATTGCCAGTCAGTGCATGAGGACAGTTTGTGTTTTAATGGTGTTGTCTTCCTGTCCCACTTCAGACAGTTGTTCGTGATTTTAATACGATACTTTTTTCAGGCCTGGTAAAAAGTATGTTATGGTTAGAACTCATGTGAAAGTGCTCAAGCCTCTCTTACACATAGAAGCATTATACTCAAAATAAATGCAGTATTTACTTGTGAGGAGTAGCGTGATTAATATCCAGGACAAATGTTTTAGGTCGTTTTGTTTTTGTGCCCAAGTGTTTAACATTTTAGAGCATCTAATTTAAAGCTATATTGGTATAAATGACTAACCTTTGTTCATATACTCTGGGGGCAGTTACATTAAAGTAGCTTGAAAAGGGATAGTAACATTTACTTAATTCAATTTGTTGTCAAGGTCTTTCTGACTTCCCTCAATTAATTGTCATCTGGAGAATGAAAGGAACAATTAGTTGTAAAAGTCAAACACATGTCCCTCACTTTAATCTTCCCAACAGTTGTATGGCATAATGAAATACTGTTGTCAATGTTGGAGGCAGACAGCGCCTGAAGAACAGAAATGGATTTTCAATATATGCCCACATATTGCTACACTCTCTTCTCGGCTTTCCTCTAAATTGTTATGACACAAGGATGCCCAGCTATGCTTAGCCCCTTTTGAATATGTCAGCGGGATTTTCAGGTCATTTGCCAGAGAGGATGCTGGGAGCGTAGCGTCCAGGCTCTGAAGGTGACTGGTGTCTGTGTCATCCATCACAAGAGCTTCCTTTAAGTTGATGCATAATAGAGCCTCTCAATCAACTTCCTGCCTTATCGTCACCTTGCCTATGTCTGTCCGAGATGGAGAATCGTGGGCTGAGAAAGAAAGGCAGTCTGTCAAAGAAGTCAAGGTTACATCTCTCATCTTCTCTTATTTACAGTTGAAGTGTTACGAGCTTATGTTGTGTAACAGGACAACAATGGACAGAGGCTGCCAGGGCAGCTTGTGTCAGGCTTTAACTGTCCACTGTGTTAAATTGGTGATAATAAGTAGTTTGAAGAGCTGTCCGGCTTCTGTTGCCTCGCGCCGTCTCAGGCCGAGGCAGCAGACAAGGACCTTGAAGCAGGATGTGGTTGTCAGGAAGGTAAATTTCAGTTGTGATGCCATAGCAAACATTACGGGTAGCTTTATTGACACCGACTGCTCTGACACATCCAAAGCGACCCTATAAATTCCCAGCCTGGTGGCGGCGTGACGGGCGCCTGTGAGGGCAGCATAGAAACAAATGTTGATTTGACCTCTTGTCCAGACACAACTGTGTCTTTGAGAACATAGATTATAATTATTTGTGTTTACATTAAACTATTAATTTGAAGTGTAAAAAGAAAAATTAACTGAGTTGAATTTTATTCTTCTTTATTATTATTATTATTATTATTATTTATTATTTTATTTTTTTTTGTACTCTAAAGGGGAAAACAATTTACTGCCGTGATTATGTTATTTGATTTGTGTTGCATTTTATGTTTTTTTTTTTTTTTTTCATTTTACATTTTCACACCATACATAATTCTTGTTGATTTTATTCTTATTCAAATCAAATAAGTCCAGCACATGTACATGGTTGATCTAAACTATAATTGGTGTATGGGTATTTGCTTTAGATAACAATTATTTAATCAAGATGGTGAAGGATTTGTTAGTTTCACACCATGTTAAAAGCTACACATTTTCACAAAATGTGTTGTCACTCCTATTGCGAACACACTGTGTAAACAAATCTTTAGCACTTCTCAAGTTCAAACCCTTGATTTTATGCAAATGGCATATGTGGACATTTATTGTAAAACTGATCCCGCCCTATAGTTTCAAACTGGCAACTTTTGCTGGAAGTTTGATCTACATTAGGGATTTAATCATTTAAATCCATAATGTGATTGACCATATGGTCAATAGCTTCTTAAATAGTTATCATTTGTGTCAATTAGTAAAAGCCAGTGCTGCTTTTCAAGCTATTCCTTATTTGTTTTGTGCAGGTTACCACATCATCGTTCAGTCCAGTGAAAACCTATGATCTCCTCCACCATATGTCAGGGAAGGGTCTAGCAGCCAAATACCATTTCCCCAGGCAGCCATGTTTGTACCAGCCCTGCATGGTGGCAGTGCAGCTCATTCTGACCAACTGTTCGGACCATACCTTGGAGGAGATCCACATTGGTGATCGCACCCCTGCAAGTCTCAATATACACTGCTTTAACACAATTGGTGAGTGTCCTGTGTTAGGCATAAAGCTTTTTCTTTCTAATTTGTATTTTTTAATTCAACAACAAAAAATGGGCATATGCATAGGACACATTTACTTAACCTGAACCTTAAAGCACAAAATTACCTAAAGCATTGTTGTTGGTTCAAGATATTTAGAAGCTTTTTCAAAATGTTCAGTGCATCTGTATTTATTTGTACAAGATGATTCGAATTGTTTCATTTTTGTAACCTCAAAAATGTTATTATCAGCACTATTTGCAATTTTTTTCAGTTCATCGACCCTGTCTTATTCCTCTAAACCTGAATGCCATTGTTATGACTTCTGCTAATCCCCGTTCACTGGAATCGATCCAGCTAAGCATACAATATTTTCATATTACTTGTCACGCTTTTTGTGGTCTCAGTCTGAGAAATGCAGTCCCCTTAGATTTTCCTTTAGGCGTACACACAAGTGGTGTGCGGCAGAGCACATCAAAAATATCAATGGTAACAGATTGATTGGGCATTGAAAGAATTCAAGCATCCAAACAGTAGGTAATTAGGATCGATTGCGGCTGACTGCTGTGAGCAGCTGGCTACAGCTGTAGAAGTTTCAGGTAATACATGCAGGTAGTTTTGTACTGTTTGTTTTTTTACATTATACCTGATACCTAAAAATTAACTAAGCAGTAATGTAAAAAAAAAACAGAACTAAGTGATCATTATTCTGTGTTCCTATTTAGTCCACCTTGTTCCCCTTGTGTTTACAAACCAGTGGATCTAACTAACTTTAACAAAAGCTGATAGATGTAGATGTCAAATTTAAGTATGAGTATGGGAAAAGTTTCCCCTTCTCTCTACTTTTGTCAAGCTCCAAAAGCTATGCACATAAAACTGATGCACAAAAACGTATTCATTATCACAGTTATTTTCATCATTAATTATTAATTTTTAATTGTTGCTTTTTACTGTGTCCAAGTATTTTTTCTTGTAAATGAGTAAGATGAAAAAAAAGTTACCCAGCAGGTGGTGACACTAAAACGGGTGTTGAACTCATTTTGACAAAGAGCCACATTGGTTGTAGCTAAAATTAACCCTATTTATCTTTGACATACTATAAATAAGAGTTGCAATATTGTATATTTAAGGAAGTAACAATTACTGAAGTGATAATTACTAAATATACATTCGCCTTAGTCTGAAAAATGACTCACTCTTTAAGTTTTAGACATTTCATCAGATTAAAACAGATCAACCCAGGCACTACTATCAAATTGAAGCAAACCTTATAAGACCTTGAGGGCCACATGAAATGGGTAGAGGGCGCATCAGGCCCCCGGGCCTTGAGTTTGACATGTGTGCACTAAAAGGTTCCCGGTTGGAAATTAAAGTACTTCAAAGTGTAGCCCCTGATTTGTTTAAACTGTACATCAAATGGGCACTAAAAGTATTAAAATAGTTCCTGCAGTGCAAAACCTACTTTTTAACTGTATGAATTTGCTTGTTACAACTTAGAAACATTAATAATAAAGGCGCTTATTTGAAATTCTTGAAAAACACACCAGACAATCGTAGAAATATTACTTTGTCTCTCAGACTTCTGTCTGTGTATGCTCATCCCAGTTCTCCTTCCAGCTGTCCATGCTGCCGTGCTCTCACTTTTGCTAACTCTGTTTTGTCCTCATTTTTTGCTGGTGTGTCCTCTCTCTTGATGCTTGACGCACTCTTTGACAAGCTGTTCTGTTGAAAATATGCTAGTCCTTCATGTGTTTTTCCATGCGTCTGCAGATGCAGGGGATTGAAGGATAGATTTCTCACAAGTGGTGGCCTTGCTTTGTGAAGTAGAAAACACAAGTGGTCTGGATGCTTGTCTGTTCCACTCTGTTGCACCCCTCCTCGCCCCTCCTACACACACTGCCCTTGTCACTCATTCTTCCTCTTTTCTTTCTTTTCTCACCCAGAGCGGCTGGAGCCTGGGGCCTCTGTGACAGTTTCCATGGGTATTGACTTCAGCGACTCTACACAAGCAGCCAACTTCCAGTTGTGGTAAGACAAGATTCCACCACACGTTTCTTAAATCATAGTAAAGAGAAATCGTTTACCATTCTTGCTTGCATTGTCACTAATTTATTTAGAGATAGTTCTCTTTTTTTCTTTTTCACATCAATTCCTCTTTATTTTATTTTGTTTGTCTCTGAATTTATCTGTATTGATCTAAATTGACTGTGGTTCAGTGGAATAACGTGAATCCTCCAGACCATAATGAGCCTGACCACAAATCAACTTCCTTTGAACAACTGAAGCCTCTACTTGGATCAGATCAATATTCAGAAAATCACTTTGGAACATGCAGATTGTTTAGAAATGGGGTTAAGGTTTGCCATATTATTACAAAATGACATTGTCTGTGTTTTTATAATATTAATGTGTTGCAAAAGAAACTTATGTTTGGTTTTGTGTTGCACACAGTAAATACATCTATGTATTGTGTCATGCTTAGATTTCTTAAAATTAAATACAACAGTACTGTATTTGTTTCAAAATATGATGTTATTAATCACATTGATGCTATTTCCAAATGTTGTAATGATTATCTTACTTATCTTTTCTGCACTGCTCAGCACCAAGACAGACCAGTTCAATGTGGCTATCCAGCCCGCTGTTGGGGAGTTACTGATGCCAAGCACCATGACAGAGGAGGATTTCTGCAAAGAGCAAAGTAAGCCACTATTGTGCAAAAATGTCCTTTGTTCAACTCCTGGGCAGCCTGGATCCTTTCTATGTGGAGTTTGTATGTTCTCCCTGTGTCTGCGTAGGTTTCCTCCAGGTGCTCGAGTTTCCTCCTAAAACTAACACTGTCACTAATAAACATTACCTATATTATTAGTGCCGTAATCATATTTGACCAGTTGGCCAGCGTCGGCTCTGAAAGTTAGTGACCTTTATTTTGTTTTTTGGCATGCTCCAACTTATTATCAGGCATATGTTTACTGTATGTTGTTATGTTATGTTGTATTGTATTGTGGTGTAGTTTAGTCTTATGTTTAAACATGATTTCTAGCCAGTAGCATTTTTAAGCCATCTAAAACTGTTAGAGCCCACACCTGTAGATTTCTGTGAGTGCTCTCTCTGCTCCATCAACATGCTCTAAGTGCAGCCTGAATGCTGCCTCTGCCTTAATTATTCTTTATTCGTTGCCTTTGGAGCTTGACTGAAAGCACTTACTCTGAGGATTGAACAGAGAACAACAACATGCTTTGCAGACCCTTTTCCTCTCGCACAAAAGACCATGTGAGTGAGGCTAATTAACTTTTTATCCTTATTTGCCTTTGACCTCTTTCATTTGAGCCCAGCTTATGTTTTGTGTGCTTTTTACTAAATATGTAAGAACCGGTCCATTTTGGTTGGTCTTTTGAACAGATTTGCATTAATAAAGGAGGCCCCTTTCTACTATTTAGCTTCTTTTGACAAGCCTTTCATTTTTTTTTCTATTGACAATGTTTCCAATGCAGGTGGAAGTGCAAATTACTCTTTAAGATGCAATGTGTAACTTTCTGCACGTGAAAAGTAAACTACACAATTAAAAAAAAAAATGTTTTATGCTATATAATGTGACAAAATGCAGCTACAGGAAGCAGGTTTCCATGGAAAGATACAGCAGAGGCCCTCCTCAAAGCCCAATAAATTTGTGGCCAAGCAAGCCTACTCCAAATTGAAATGCAAATTTTTATCATATGTTTAGAACACTAAAGAAATTCAAATAACAAAATCTTGCTTTTCATCGAGTCTTTTTGGTCAAAACGTTACACAGCAACCTTTAAGCTTCAAAAAATATATTACTCTTCAGTTCTGGCTTATTGAACAAAGCATTGTGTTCTTTTTTCTATGTTTTCAACATGTGATATTTATACAGGCAAACTTCTGGGAATGAACGAGACCTCCGCAACAATTACCATCCCAACTACAAACTTCTCAGCTATCAACAAGGACATTTTGTCAGTGGCCAATGTTGGAGTGGTGTCTTCCAATCAAAACGAAACACACAGGTAATTTGCTGCATAGGTTGGACTGATCAGTTTTCTAACAATAAACACTATTAGGTTATTTTAAATCAAATTTATAGAAATTTGAATAATTGTGGACATTCTTCATGCTTGGTGTCGGGTACAATACTTAGCTTTTTTAATCATTACATTTCTTGATTTTTGTTTTATAGTAACACAAAGTTGTCTTAGCATTTGATAAAAAAAAATGAGCAATATACTATAATCCTTGAATGAGCAAAAGTTTTTATGAAAGGTGCAACATTTTTTTAGTCTAGAGCCACAAGTTAAAACTAAATGTGGAGATCCAATAGAAATCTTTGAAAAGTGATCAAAGTAGTGCAAATTCAACTGGATGAATTTGTCATGTGTTAAACAGAACCGCAAGAATTTTATTTACTCTTAAAATCTTAAAGCAACAATAAAATGCTTGTTATTGTTTTTTAAAGAATAGATTTTTCAGATAGTAAACCAAAAAGCACAAATTATTTTAGATTGCGCCATAATTCAGAGAGTCTACATGCCTCGATTATATAGTGCAGCTTTATGTGTGACATCAGTTTGTTTCTGCGTCGTTCCTCAACACAAACTACAGAAACAGTTACTTTATCTGAAGAAGACATGTCTACTTTTGTTGTTGTTGTTGTTGTTAAACTGTTAAACTCTAGGTATAATGCAAACAATGTGATAGAAAACCACTTCTAAAACAGTAACGTAATAAACTGGATTGGCCTCAAATCTACCAAAATTAACTGAAAATAGAGTTATTAATTTTATTTAAATATAATATTGAACAAACCTCCACTTTGAAATGAATTTCAACCTTCTGAAAAACAGAATTTTGTGAAAGATTGAAACAGAAAATGTGTCATTAACAAACCATAGCTACAGGTATTCATCTCAATGTTAAGGTGACATTAAATTGTACCCTTTTCCCCAGAATGAAAAGATGTATTTGTATCTTCTCATCATGTAATAATGTTATGGATACTGTTTAGTCCCCTGTTGTGGACGTATAGGACTATAGACAGTGAAAAGTGGGTTTGGTTGGTTGGTAGTTGCCGACATGCCGGGGGATTGCCCTGAGAAGGCTGCCTGTGTAATTGGTGTACACAGAGTGTGCTAATGAGCTTCCTCCTCTGTCACGCACACTCGAACACCTGATAGATAATTACAGCTCTCTCTCTCTTCTATGTGTGTGTGTGCATTTCCTCTCTCCCTCTCTCTCTCTCTTCTACTTTGTGCCCAGGCCCCCATCTGTTCTTCCTTCACTTCCGCTTTGTCTTTCACTCCATCCCATACGCTCCCAATGCTTGTCTCTTATCACCCTTTTACTGTTGACATCCCATTGGTTTTTGCAATAATTTCTTGACAGACCTTTCCTCAAAGTGGCACTGTCGTTGAGTGAATAAAGGGAAAATGCAGGAGACACAGCATAAATATACGACAGTGTGGAGGTAAGAAAGCCACAAGCAGAAGGGCACCAAGGTCTGCGAGAGTGAGTGGAAATCAATATGGACCAGTGGGATAGGCCTGTGTCCAATAAGCCCAAAGCCCATTCAGAATAACCAATAGTTCAAATGGCACCATGCTATCAATCTCACTGCTGGTTCTGTGATGGCCGAGGAGAAAGTTGGATCACTGATGGGTCATGTGATTAAGTTGGTTAATCTTGCGCACTACATCTCGCTAGGTCTCTAGGTTTCCTGTATTTAGGAATAAACTGTAATATATAATAAGTCATTTACATTTAGTTTTAGGTAAAACACAAAATTAATGTAAAACAGCTTCGAAATAGAGAGAGATCAATTTACTTCCTGTGCAAAACTGCAGAACTGATTCATCGTAAGGTTATAATGTAACAAGCAACATATTTTAAAATTGGATTATATAATGTAGTAAAGTGTTTATGTGTCCTTTTGAACAATACATACTTTACGTGAATCCGATTTTTTGGAATAATCACATTTAAATACAAACAAGCCGGGATAAGTGAGAACAGGGCTTTTCTGAGCACAATACAAGATTATTAAACATTATGTGTATGTTACACGTAACGCCATTCTTAATAAAACTTTGAGTAAACTAATGATGAGAGAAGGAAGTTTTAAAAGATTAAATATAGATTTTGCAGAATAGGTCTCCTTTAATTGTACCTGTTAAGACTTGTTTCTAAATGGCAATTGATTTGTTCCTCCAAATCCAACTGTGGGCTGCAGTTGCTTATGTTATTCATTTGTGCAGTGGCAGCATTACCATGTTTTGTTAATGCCATTTAGAGTAAATTTAAAAGTGCAACAGCTGAAGAACACTCAGGCTGAGGGGATCGATTCAATCGGATACACCTACTGAGAGCTTATTGTGTAGGTCACTCGACATTAGACGTGATGTGTGAGCTGACCTTTAGCTACTCAAGACCCCTCCCCTTTTTTGTTTGAGAAATACAAGCATTTTATGTTTTCAGGAGGGATTCTACACTATTTCAGTCGCCATAGATGCATAATTTTGTAGACCTTCAGAAGCAGTCAGTTTGCAATCTGCTCTCACCTGCAGTCCCGTTTTGAATCAGCAGGGTGCAGCACTGCTTTTTCCAAGCTGGCTGAGGGGAATGCCACAGAAACTCCAAAATTGATTGTTGTAAAGTAGAATGGCAATAAATCAAGCAGGAAAGCAAATGTAGAAAATGCTGTTCTTGTTTATGTCTAAACAGGCGGAATAAAATAAATGTGCTCTATTTTTCAGTCCGTTTGAAAGCAAATTTGATCAGATTTTACATGCATTTGCCAGTCTTTATGCTTAGCAGGTAATTTTCCAAAGACCGCAGTTTACCATGTTTTTATTCTGACTTGGACTTAATATGAAAGCTTTGATAGATTTTTTCTAATTACTGTTTGTTTATTCTTCGACTGAAGCAAACGTCTCTTCTTGCTTTTGAACATAGAATTGCTGTTCAAACACTAATTTGTGACTCTTGAAATGCACTGCTCTACTTAATGAAGCAACCTGAGATTCATAAATCTCTGTTTTATATATATTTTCCAGTTTTCTTATCCATAGTTGTTGTTGATGAAAGACGTAAAACAATTATTCAGCTTGATCATTATATAACATGTAAATAATTAAAACTTCAGGCCCCAATCAGCATGTGTATGGTGGAGCGCTGAAGATATGTGATGGGTTCCTGGTTCTAATCGAGGCTAATAGTTCTGGCCATCTGCCCGCCCAGTCTGCTGGTTTGGGTCTTGCTCTGGCCTGGCCTCACTGACCACTCAGTTGAAGGACACTCCACACACACAAAAAGATTCAAATGTGGTTTTACTTTTAAAGCAGTGTCTTCCGTTGGAGATGTTGGTTAGAAATCTAAATGATGAAGGTGCAGGGGCTAAGACGTGCGCTCCTGGTTGCTGACTGGGACCATGGTTGTGTGAGAGTGAATGCAAAGGTGAAGCCCGCTTTTGTTTTGCAGTGACGAGGTGGAGGGAAGGCAGATGGCACACGCAGACCCTCTGCACTGAGGAGAATCACAGATAATTGGAGAGTGATGCTTAGCTGCAGCCCTGCCGATCGATGCCAATCCGCCTGCTCTAAGTCCAGGGGTTATGCTTTTCTTTTCTTTCCATACGCTGCAATTAATCCAGTGTTTAGCCCAGTATGTGAAGAGTGCAGGGGAATACCAATGACCCATTTAGAGCCCGCTTGTCCATAATCTTTCTTGAAAAAATGCTCAAATGCTAGACACTTGAGACACAACACGAAATATTCACTCTGTGTCTTGACATTAGATTGCTGCTTTGTTTCCTCAGTTCACTTTTGAAATACACAGAACAAAGGCTCAAGTGGTGTCCCCGGAGACAAAATAAAAGCACCCGTAGGGCAATGTTAACTGGCTGAGTAAATGATAGATTTATATCCTAAATCCATTAGTAAAGCCACAGGGAACATGTTAGCCCTCAGGCTGCTGACAAGACTTGACTATGCATATTTGTGTGAATTGTTATGAACAAAAGGAACAAACCCGAGGTGTAAAAGTCATGAGTTATTGATGACTTACTAGTGTAAATCATTTCCTCAAAAAAGAGCCCTTCATTATACAGCATAGAGCAGATGCAGTGTTTGGGACCGAAATGGACACCCTTCTTGAATGGTGTGTGTGTTTCCTGCTGAAGTGGCTAATATTTTAATTAGACTAAAGAGGCCTCTCTCTTCTCTCCGAGAGCTTCTGATAAACTCCCTTACTGTGTTGATGGTAATTTAGCAGCTCCCCAGAGACGGACCAGACACTCTGTTTGTGAGCCTCTGCTGTTTCATTCAGGACCCCCTCCTCAGTGCCACGTCTTTAACTCAAGTGTGCTAATTGGTAGCGCTGTCTAACCTTTTCCCTGCACAGGCTGGACTTACATGGCCTGTCGAGGAGATGTCCGATTGGGGCTCGTCATGGCTTCTGTCAAGCTTAAGTGGAGTTTTTTGTGGGTGTTAGTCAGGCCTAAGCGGGCTGCCACAGGGGGTCCTTTCAGGGCTGGTGTTGTGCTAAACGGAGGCAGATGGCCGGGACTGAGCACAGAGGATCACGGACGCACAAGGCCAGAAAAGGGCCCCAGCCTCCCCCTTGTTGGCCTAAAGAGGGTCACTCTGGGTCATAGCCCCTGTCTGCCTCTTGTTAGCACTCTCAAAAGGGACCATGTGCGCCCACATTTGCCTATAGTCTGCCAGGGCAGTAACCAAGGAAACCTGGTGTCCCAGAGGGAGCTGGTGGGACAGGACATTTCCCATAGGGTCCCACATGCTCATAGACACCCACAGTCTATAAAAACAGCTTGGTCCTGTTGACTGAGCCTGAGGGGTGTGTCCCAGGCCTAATCACTCTTTAGTCACAGGGATAATAGACTATCTGTTGTTGTGTTTTGTGTCTATATTTTCCCTCAACTGCGACTCACTCATTGAGAGCAATTACAATGTTTAAGATGTTAAAGAAGCTACTGCCACAAGGATTTATGAGATTAGGGAAACAATGCTATTTAAGCACTGGCTCCAAAGAATGAGTCAATCAACGTCAACACGGTATTGACCATTCATGTTTTTTGTTTGTCTTTTTAGTTACAAACACATGCATTAATTAACATTATTTAAATGCTTCGTGCATAAATTTAGGGGAACAGACAAATATAACATAGATATCTTGAATGCACAATTCCTTCATTATTTGGTTCAAAGAATTATTCCACATGGACATTTTTAAATACTGTTCTCTTTAGTTGTGTTTTGCATATATTTTTGTGTTTCTCTGAAGTAATAATGACCACTTTCTTGCATGTGTCCCACAGATTTGCCGGAAAGACTGTGAGCAGCGGAGCTCTGGTGCTTGTGTCCCTGTCACTGCAGCAGTCGCCCACAGCCCTCCTCACCATCAACACAGAGAAGAGCGTTATGGCATCCGTGTTGCTGCGAGCGCTCACACAAGCTTTGACCAAGGCATAGTTACACCTGCCCCGACAAAAATAATCAGTACATTGCCATTATTGTTATATATTTAGTGTGAGCTTATTAAGATATTGGAAGAAGCCTTTAAAACTGGAAGTACTCTGTCTTAGCTTGGCCTTGACAACAGTGTTAATACTTTTATTTTCATCATCATCATGAAGAAAAGTTGTTAGTTTAAGATATGTTTAAATTACATGGTCCATATTGAAGTACTTAGATTAGTAAAGACTAATTTGGGCTTACAGTGATGGACTACTGTTACCTTTTTCCAAAGATGTATATTGATTGGCAATTTGGGAGGTTCGAAGTCTGTTCAATTTGCAATATTTCATTTCAGCCTTACACTAATAATAATATTATTAAAGTTATTTCAATATGTGAAAAAATGTATCACAAACAGACTTTAGTTTTGATTCTTTATACACATTTTCTCTTAAAATAAAAAGCCGGTAAAATTTTTATCTTGTTCTTTTGTCTCAAGAAGCTAAGTGAAAATAATAAAATAAGAATTTTCTAAGGCATCATCTATTTCCTTTAGCAGAAACCGATGCACCAGACGGTCTGTGGGAAGAATGATGAGTGAGAAAAGCAAAGAAGCTGGACAAACTTTCATAACAATAATGTAAGAAGATGTTAAGATGTGCCTATGTATGTGTGCTGTGTAAAGCATTGAGAAGGCTGGTGCTGATGGTGTAGTGTGCTTTTGCGTCTGGCTGTCTTTTCCAGCTCATAAATAGCATGTCTCCACGGGCTGTGGTGAACACCTGTTAGCTCATCTGTCACCGGAGCTCCACTCGCATCCATCACCTCTCCCTCTGTACTCATTCCCTCAGCCAGCTGTTCCCATTCCGCACGCGGCCCTGCCAGAGACGCGCACCCGCTCCTCTGCAATCAAACTAATCCACCAACACATTCGGCAAGTTATACTCCAAACAAAGAAAGATCCAGCACAAATCAGCAAACTACCAGGTGAATTTACTGTGATTTCATAGTTGTTTTCATAGTCGGGTGTATAATACTGTATGAACAGACCAGAACATCACATTGTATTGGGGGTAGTGTCTCAGCGGTTTGGCAAGATAAATGGTCTCTATTTATACAGTGCTTTTCCACCCCTCAAGACACTCACTTTACTTTACTGAGGTAATGTGGGTTAAGTGTCTTGCCCAAGAACACAGTGACAATCCACTTTGGTCATTCCACAGTGGCACCTGGTGTTCCAGGGATCTCCCATCCAAGTACTAACCAGGTCCTAACTTGCTTAGCTTCTGAGATCTGACCGGATCAGGCTTTGACAAGCAGGTGTGGCCACACCCAGCTTGACACTGCACAATAAAATATTTGCAAAAAAACAGATTAGACAACATAACTCCAACAACAGTTTCCTCAAAATGGATTTTTCAAAAAAAAAAAAAAACAACTAAACAAGATATCAAAAATCCCCTCTGTAAAAACCTTTGTATCTAATATGTCAACAAACTTATTCACTAAGCTTAAAATTGGCTCTGTCCATTTTTGAGATTTTGATGACCCACATTCAATTTCTGTCTTGTAATGGCATGATAAAAAAAAGATGGGCAGCCCCACTTCTGCAAGTTGACCCAAGGCAGCTGTGGCTGCTGCGGCACCTCAGAGTGTCGAGTGAATAAGTGGAGGACAGTGCTCTGAAGAGGTTTGAAAACACATTGCTGGATTTCAGATGACATTACAATATTCTGTAAGCCAGTCATAAAACAAGGAGGTATTTGTTTAATATGTTGAGTCACTAAGCAAAATCACAATTTTGAATATTTGTGAATTTACCCATGGTCATTTCAGAACAAGTTCAGTGTAATCAATAAGATAATGATTCTTGTCCCTGTCTGGAGGATTACCTCACTTTTTAGAATGCAATAAATAAATGCAAGTTATTTGATTACTTTATTATTATGACTGTGATTTAAATACCTTTTCACAGACTTGGAATTAGAACAGAGCTTTATTGTAATATATACTTGCGATGACTGTACATTCAGTAATCTTTGTTTACGTTAGACAGTTATTCAAATTAACTCGGTTTTAATGTAACGTGTCTTCTAGACCAAAGAGTACATGAGTTTTCTTCCATCACACATATTACAGTGCCGCATGCTATGTCCCCATGCTTTTAATTAATTCTGAGCTGAACTGAAGAAAAGCACATCGACGGAGCTCCCGTTCAAATAAACATTTACATATTCATTTTCAGTTATTTATCAATCTCATAAAGCATTGCTTAAGTCCATGTTAATGCCAGTGTTTCCATCTATAGAAATTCTATCTTTGACAACAATCTTACAATAACGTTTAGACCGCTAGTAAAGGCTTGAAACATTTTTGAGGGCAAAGGATTGGCACTACATGGCAAAAAATGTCTTGATTTTAGTATTTAACCTTAATTTCAGACATTTTGACCAGTTTAGGCTCTATTTTTTTTTTTTTTTGACAGACCTGGATTGTTTTACTTTGTAAAAAAGATTTCTAACTCATTTTGAGACATTACTTGTTACTTTGAACAAAATAATACTAATTTGCCAATGGGTCAAGGACATTTGCGTACCCCAATGGCAAACTTGTTTTCTTATCCTAATCCAAATCTCTTTGTAACCTGTCATACATTTCTTGAATCAAACAAAAATATTCTGCATAACGCTAGAAATTAAATCTTATGTTGTTAAAAAACTTAAATATTATTAAAATTCTGAATCAAATTTTAAGTGAATATGTGTCTATTTTTGTATGCTTTGAGCACACTTAATAAAGTTAATACTATTATTCATCTTTTAGAAACAATGTTGAACACTTGAACTTGACAAATTGGCGTAGAGCAGCGTTAACATGGCTATACCATAAAAAAGGTATTTGAAAATGAAACTACAATTATTATCAAGTTTGGAAAGAGAATGCTTGTTTAGCAACACGACAATTAAGCTCTGTGTTCAAAGCTAATAATGTTGATAAAAGAGAAGTTAAGTGACTTTGAAGGCTCCCCCTCATACATATAGAAGCCGCTCGGTGGGTTTGGTGTGTGTGATCCATCTCCACTGTTGGCTGCTGTTATAATGGGCTCCGGGGCCCCTCGCTCTCTCTCTTCTCACATACCTCTGCACTGACAGCTTGATTTCATTGCCTTTCTGGAGCTATTGCACTCAAATGATGGGCCTGTTCATTTGGTCTTATACTTGTATATCTGGTTTAGGAGATATCGAGGACAAACAAATAAACAATGGTGAAAAAGCATTGTTTCTGTCACAGCTATAAAACTGCAGATTATACAGGTTTAATACAGAATCCATTAAGGACATTTTTTCTTGATATCATCTGTTTATGATTGAGCTAAAGTGATCTGGTGTAGATTGAATTAATGTGTAATACTTAATAACAACTTTGCCTTGTTTAGCTTAGCCCTTTAGACACCGGGGTTACTTATCTGAAATACATATGGACATTTGAAACTTGAGAATCCAAAGTGAAATCTTGCTGGTACAGAGTTGAGTCTGGAAATTTCCAAGGTGTTGCAACTCACCAGAAATGGAGAACCTGGAGTCAGACAAATGATCTATTTCACCCTACTGTACCTTTGTCGGAAAATTATCAATAATATTTTCAATAACATAACAAATTTGGGGTGTTTCTTTTACTGTTATTTGGTTGATGGAATAGATGGTGTGCTCAGTTGCTGTTTTTGTTAATTCATTTGATTTTTCATAACTGTGGCAAAATATAAACATATATATTAGGAAGCCCTCTAGTAAAAGCAGAATTATGAAATACTTTAGGTCACCACTTGCAAATCATTTTTGTGCTTTTTGGTCTTAAAAATGTTTTTAAAAATGTGTTCCCTGCAGAAACCCTAAATTATTAACTTGATTAATATGTTTAACCCCATAAATAAGCTCACCATATATACCGTAATGGTGAGTTTGGGAGAACTGGACATGATAGTGCCACTGTAATAACTGTCTGTATGGGATGTCGCCTATAGATTTATAAAATACTTGACAACAATCTCTAAATTTAGATATCTCAAGAAATGCTATTTATTTTAAAACAATCATAGTAGCTCGCCCAGACTCATGGGACTAGCAATTGTGGTGATTATATGTATAGATTGAAGCTTCATAGCTATTTCTGTTGCTTCTGTATTGTAATTATTTTTTTCCACTCCACTTAAGTTTCTTTTGAATACTTCTTTAGACCATAGAGACTAATGACTACATGTTTCCGCTCTGAACTGTTCAATCAGTGACTCATTAGGGAAACAGTCACACTAGGCTCAACTGATTTGATTTTGTATTTCTCCTTTTTGGTGTCCCATGTTTTATCAGTCAACTATTGTAAAAGATGAGATGGGCATAAGTGCTTATACAGGGCAACTAAGTTGCCATTAGCTGTAGAACTGTAGATATTAAATAAGTGCAGATAAGACTGAGGTGACCCACACATGACCCATATTTTATTTCTATTTGAGTGGAAAGCATTTAGAAATACTCAATATTTATTTAGTTCAGTTGAGTTTTTTGGGGAGTAATACTATTTTTGTAGTTAGAGTAAATTCTAGCTTATATTCACTTTATTTCATTCTTTCACTTCGAGAAAGTAAGCTTTATTTAGATAACACATTTCACAGATTTCAGAAATCACTAAAGTGCTTTACAAAGGGAGTAGAGCAAATTACTCACAAGAACATTTAGGCTTGGAAAAAGTTTAGGTAGGTAAAAACAGAAGTCCTGTCTTATTTGACAAAGCTCAAAATTACAAACTAGTCACGGTTAAATTACTGCATAGTCATCCATATGAGTTTAAAATTGAGATCAAAACTGACCCAACCCAAAAAACGTCTTTTTGGATTGCACTGCTGACCAAACATAGCACACTGTTAATGCAAAAGACAAAATATGGTGTAGCCTTTTTATTCATTCATTTATTTTTTAAAGCTTGCGCATTCAGTGCATTGTTTTGCTCCCATTTATTTGGTGTCCTTTTTATAACTGAGAGCACTTCTTGCAGGTGCATTTAACAATTGGCTGGTGCTTATGTTCCTGACATGGGCTTCTGAAAGCGTACACAAAAGAAACAGAGAGAGGACATTTAACGGTTTTAGAGGTAATAAAAAACTCACATGATTTTAATTAGCATTTGATTGCACTTTAAAACCACTCAAGTGCATTAAAAAGTGATCAGACAGTGCAAATGGAGATAGCCTTTATTAATTGTGACTAGCAGGTAAAAGGCTGCAGATAAACACATTTGCTGCGGGCAACACGCCGCCATAGAGTGTGATTTATTTGTGCTGTTGACAGGTTAAAATGAGTTAATCTAAGTTAATAAGTTAAAAGGGGTGAGAAGAAGGTGAGTGCCGCTAAAGTGCTCCATGGTCCTATTCTGAACCAATTTGCTCCCCTAAAATGTGCACTAAAGCAGACTCCATCTGACATAGTGGCTTATTAGTGGTGCAAAACACTCATAAAGCAGAGTGATTCACGCACACAAAGAGACTGCGGCTCTCCGGCTGCTCTAAATGAAGACCTGTAGTGACTGGAGAGCACAAAGACCTATAGCGCATAGGCCAGCAGCAGTATTATGTCTATGTGCTTTGTTGGCTTGTGTGTTCTCAGTCAGATTCCTCGGTCTGTAATGTTGGCATGATAGAAAGAAAAAAAAAAACTCTGCACTGCTTTTGAGTTTTAGGAAGTAGGCGAAAACTTTGCTATTTTAGAGGGGTTTTTTTTCATGTCTTACAAGGGTTTGTTATGGCCTACTGCTTTGTGTGCATTTCTGTTTGGAGGAGACTTTTCTCTTAAACTAGTGCAGACTCCTGCGGGTGCCCGTGAACATTTGTCCAGCAGCGTCCTGCTCATCAGAATGCTAATGCCCATTTTAAAATCCTCCCCGTGGCTCACAGATGTAGGCCTAGAGAGCCTGCTCAGTTCTGGGGCCGCTTCATTGACCTGGACGTGCGCAAGTTGGACTATAGTTTTTGCCAGATTTAAATGCGCATCTCATTTCCACGGTGCTGATCACGCACTGGCCAGGCGCCTCTTTTAGCGCACAATAGCGCTATCAGAAACAGCAGATCCAGTCTGTATTCCCCTGAGAGGCTCGAGAGGGCGGCCCAGGGCGGACACAGTCACTTTTGAGGACTTAAACGCTTTGGAAAGATCCTTTTGTTTGGGCCACGCACGCAGCAGGATCTTTTGAGGCCGCTTAAATGGAAAGTGACTGCCCTTTAAATGGACTGGTCTGTGCAGTCGTCATATGGAAATCTATGAATAGAGCTCTTGAGCCAAATCCAGTGTGGTGTGGTGGGCCGGTGCAGGGATTAGATAAATGGACTCAATCACACAATTAACCGCGCGCGCCTTCAGTAACACGCTGGTTAACATTTGAAAAGAGTCAAACGCACCGTGCTTAATAGCAGATGTGTCCTAATGTCGCGGATTACACTGAGGGTCTTGTAATCCAGTTAGCTCGAGTGAACTGATTCCTGCTTCCTAACTTTCTAACTTTGGTCAGCCTCTGTGTAAACGTCTTTAAGATGTATTTGGATAAGAGACAATTGTTCCGTTTAGTTTCATTTCTCCCCGCAGATGATTTCACGTCAGCGCGCGGCCTGACAAGGTTACACGCTGCATTTGTTTGAGTTTGGCATTCTCTAATCATAGCGTTTCCAATTGTGTGATTTATGTTCAGCGTCTAAAGCGCCCAATGATTGCGGAGCTAGTGGCGAGCGGTTTGGGTGCGCGCGGCCAGCAGCAAGTAAATGGGCGTTTTATTTATCACCGGTGCCATGGGCCCCTCGAGCGGAAGAGCGCCTTCACAAATTGAAATATAGCGGAGTTTACTCTCCTGATTAGGGTTGTACGCGCCGCCGCAGCCCAAGGCTATCATCAAAGTGGGAATAGCACTGACACCTAATCTGGATTAATGCGGCCAAATTGACGACCGAACAGCAGTAACGTCAAAGTTGACATCCAAAAAATGAAGACAGGCTTATCTAGGCCTATAACCGAAACATAAGCTGAAATAAGCTAATTAGCCTATAGTATATGTGAGAAAAGAGTCCAGATATAGATCCCACTGTGAATATGCACAAACAGAGCTGCATCGTGGCATGACATTTTGTACATTCATTATGTGACAGAATAAAGAAATGCCACAAAAGTCCCAACTTTTTGGTTAAGTACAACAATGCAAAAACAGGGGGATCTTTTAGCTTTATTTAACTGTATTATCTGTTAAGTTTTTATGTGTAGAAGCCGGTACTCTCAACTGTCCGTTAGAGATAACTATAGAAAGCCTGATCAGTAAGGTAACCTGTGAAATCATCAGCGTTACGACGCAGTCACCTGAGCGGAGCTCTAAAGTTGCCATTAAACTGACGCGCAATGACCTTTCCCACATTTCATCCGGGGCTGACAGAGGGGCCCTTCACAGACCGATAATTTGATTACAACAACATCTGTAACATCAATAATGTCCGATTAGATTGTTTTGCGCATCCAAACATGGAGAGGCCGTAAAAGGAGGACGTGGATGGCTGCAGTCTGATGTCGTGACATTTAACCGCTTATGCTCCGGTCTCTGCGTCTCACTGCAGCATTTACAAAACAAACAGTGGACAACAGCACGTTTATTCTTTGACTCTAGTCTAAGGCAAACCACTCTGCGCATGTGTAGTCTGGCCATGTGCACGCGCGTGCGTGAATATAGCCTGTGTTAGTGTAAGATAGTGAGAAATAAATGTTTTGCCTAACGAGAGGAAACACTGTGGCGTTAACCAATCGTCGAATCCATTAAGCTCATTTATTAAATGCAATTTGCCTTGTGTCATTGAGCTGAGTAATGCTGGGAGAGCAAAACGGGGCGACAAAGGGCCATTGGGCGGTACAGCGGGAACATACAGCCATGACACTCTGAATTAGAGAGAAATTAGAGACTCATTGAAGAGGTGCTGCAGGAAAACACTAGAGACAGACAGAAAAACAACCACACTAGTCACGTTTTAATTATTAGAAGTCGTTTCTGTCTGTTTTTTTAATATTTTATTTTACCTAACTCTTTATGACTTTAGCTTTCAATTGTTTTTTGCTTTCTTTCATGAAAAGGTAACTCATAATGAAGCTAACTTCACATACTAGATCCAAACTCAATTCAAACTATATGGGCTTCAGAAAGACAAAGTTATCTTGACAGCAATTACCAATTAAATAAAAAAAAAATACTTTCTTTTAATAGTGAAAAGTTCTTTGCTATGAAATATCAAATATCTAATTTGACATATTTTCAGTTTGCAGTCGCACTCCATTTAGTGAACAGAACCTATGTTACCTATAGAAATGCACTAACATATGGCCCATATCAAACTGAGTGGCAAAGCTTTACAGTCCTTTTTTTATTTTATCTTACTTCATATGAAAGTAGAACACTGAAAATGTATGTTTTATTTGCACACTGCAAAAGATAAAGAACTCTTGCAAACAAATATTGTAGCCTATTCAGAAGATAATATTAGAGATCATTTCACATTTCTGTTTTGTTTTTTGACTTTTATTGATAATGTAACTTTACTGTTACCTATGTGTGCAGACATGGGCCACTCAACCCACATCTGATGGATATTGTGAGTTTGAAAACTCAAACTGGACAGTTAGTAAAACCTCTTAAAATGGAAGCCTGATTACCAAACCACAAAAAACACTACAAGCAAGTTTCAATTGGTAAAATCATTTTTAGAGGCGGTCTCACACGCTAATCAAAAATGATATTTACGCAAAGCCTACTGCAATTAGGCCATGTTTTAAAATAATGCTATACATCTGTTTGATGTAGCCTGATGTTATGTCTTTTATACAAGTTCAGACCAGTGCCATTAACAGAGGTAGGACAATGTCACTGTTTGGCAGGTCTTAAGTAAGTGCCCCACAAGTCTAAGTTTAGTCCAAGTCCTCAGATTTGAGCTTCAAGCCTTTTCAAGTCTTTCAAATTGCCGAATGCATCAATCTACTATTTCATTGATTTTTAAAAGTTTTCACTCAAAATACATGTCTGGTCACAAAAGAAAAGTGAGAAGTAATGTAGCCTACAATTACACTGTACTTTTTAAAGAGAAGCGCTCAGTTATTTCAAATCACAAGGCTCAAAGTCTAATTCAAGTTCCGCGTCACTGACCTTCAAGTCCATGTCAAGTCCTAAGCCCATTTCATCAACTCAAGTCCAAGCCCACACCACATTTCTACATGTATGAGTAGCCTAATCTTCTATTGTCCTGCCCCCCCAAAAAAAATCCAGTTTTCACCTACCCCCTATCCCTGCCCATTTACTAGTGATTTTTCAAGCAATCACGTCAGGTTCCAACGGTTACGGATATAATAGTTCATTACTAAACATAAGGAACACAATCTTTCTCCATTGCCGCTTAAAAGCCTTGTGGTTGTGTGGATGAGAGACAAATATTTTAAGTTTAACTATTATTCATTCTTTCTTAGCTTAATCCCTTTTGGGCCTTTTATAGATGGTCAGTTGATTTAACTAGACTCCAGCTAAAGCAGAACTCTCCTCCAGGCCAAAACCACTTTTTCTGCACGTGTTGGTGTTGCATGTGCGTGAGATGAATGCGCGCGTGAATGTAACAACACCCGACCGTATGATTTATCGCAATGGGAACGCGGCGCGAGTTTTTTGGGCCTGGCCTGTCCTAACGCATTTTGCTCCAGCCATCAGCAATGATTAAACACCTGCTGTTGCGGGGGAACAAAGCGCACTAATCCAATATGTATTTCTGACATCTTAAATATCATCCAATCCCCTGACATCACTGGCTGCTTTTCCGCGGGATGGGATTCTAAAACATATTTTTCTAATTTATGGACGGACTATAAATCAAAATTAGGCCCATGGACAACGAAATATACATCAGTGAGGCGGAGGGGAGAAAAAAGCAGCCACATGCGCACACAACACAATCCTTTCTGCGCCACATGCCTTCAGGTCCCTCATGGTGGGCTTCTGTGGAGCTCTGCTACACCCAATGTATAACTTGTAAAATATGTTAAGAATTCATACATGCAGGAACTCTGCTTCTGTTGTTATTATTTTTATTAATATTCTGATTAATTATTTTTTAGTCTGTCACAAAACGGTTTAAAACAAAAACATGTCCTAAGTCCCCAAGATGAATAGACAGCTTGACTATAGTCTCTGTGTACCTGCTTAAATATATCTTTTATCTAAGAAAATATATCTTTTGTAAACGTAATGTTTACCCTTGGATATTGTTGAAATAAACTGAATAATACCATTTAGAGAACTCTCTTGTTTATAACTTGATTCTGACTCCATTGTCTATCCAAAGTGAAAAACACTGTACTTTACTTTTCCTTAAAGTAACTGCTGCGCTATAGTGTCCTGGTCCAACAAGGCCACTATCCCCAGTCACCATGGTGACGCTTATTGCATGTGACTCCTCGATTTTGCTGCTTCCCAGCATTTACAGCACATTTCTGCCGCTATGTGACCGCTGTTACCTCACTATGAACTATTTGGACAACTGGTGTTTGTGGCAGGTAATGGATTGTTTTTTTCCTCCTCTGGACTCTGCTGCTTGTTTGCTGAGAAGCCATTTTTTGTACCAAAAGATGCAGTAGTCCGCAGAAAAGATCACACATTAGCCTATTTTATTTGTTCGCCTTTGCTGCAGGAATTCACGGCCTTTGTCCTATTGTGTCCGCATTAGTCTCACCGCGCTGTTGATTCTATCAAAAACAATGACCTATTACAGGAAAAGTGAACCAAACTAATTGTTTATAGTGGCCGTAATTAGCGCGTTAATCACTGCATTTCATGCTGCTTAATGAAAATAAAGTACTTTTTCAGGCGTATAAAGTTTGTGTCCAATAGGGCAAGTAATTGTCATAATGTGTTTTTATTGATATTTATGTAAATAAACGAGTTCCTTTAATCAGAGCGCCGGAATCAGGTGAAAACATTTGGTTTGATTAAAAAGAAAATCAATGCGGCGCTCATTTCAGCACCACGGACAGCGCTCGAGGCTCAGGACGCACGGGCCAATTTGCATCGAAAACGACCCTGTCAAACACGTTTTGGAGGTACGTTTATGAATGTTACCCGGGCATTAGAGCGCAAATAAAGACTGATTCCTACCGTGACGACAGTCAAATAGCTATTGTCTCAGTCACAGAAAGTGAATAAAGAAATAGGCAACAATACACTGTATTGCTATTCTCTGTAGAACTATGTTTAAATCTAGAATTTTTTCCCCTTTTTTCTGGTAAAACCATAGTAAAAAACTTTAAAACAGAAAGCATTCATTCGCCTAACTGATGAGTGACAAATGCATAAGTTGTCTCCATTCAGCGACTTTTATGTCGCACAGCACAATTTAAAAGCAGCGTCAGTGTCCACAAATTGTATGCTTGCTTTTTAACCATCATTTTCATCTTCCTGATAAATTACTTTGCGTTGGCTATTGCCTGCCGGTGCTATTTCCTTCTGCTGTGGAGGGGCTCACTTTTTCATCTGTCTTGTTACCATGGCCAGCACCATCAGCCTTTGCTTATAATGCTCCTAATACCAAATTACTGCAAGAGCTCCTACTGTCTCAGCTCATGTTTACCAAGCAGGCCACACCAGTGGCTGTAATGTAAACAAATGTGCCATGTTAAGCCTGCCTTATAATTCTGTGCCCTTTTTAGATTTACTTGTGCCAGTGTTGCAGAGGAACGTACTACATAGAGGGAAGTACTACAGTTGTAGAAAGAAGGCAAATGCACAAACATGAAAGGCTGCATTAAATGCCAATCTAAATGATCAAAAATCGACCTTTTTTAAAATGAATGTAATAGTAGTTGCAATAATATTTCAATGCACATTGTTCTTTCACCATTTTAGCCTCAGATGCCCCTATGCCAACTCTGCAATACAGGTTGATTAAACATTTATGTGTGTTACAGATGTTCATCAAAGCTACAAAATTATATAAAGAACTTTTTTTTGAACGTTCACTTATCTTTACTCACCGCAAAACCAAAAATAATGTATTCAAAAAAGCTGTAGATTCTATATTCTACTAACATTTTGCACATCTACTAGTTTATAGCTACAAGTGTAGTTTTCTGTCAAATAATGCAACAGAAAGTGTGTAGGAAGAAGATTTTCATTTTGCTTCGCTTCAGCTCTGGCCCTTTCTACAGAGGATCCAATCAATCTGCCAGCTATTAAGTTTGTTAATTGATAATGCATACTAATTAGGCTGTGCGTAGTTACTTTGGAGACTCAGAGGAGGTAATTGTAGGCACTATTCCAAATGGAGTTTTAAACAGCCTGTGCCAGGTAAAAATTCATTAGGCGGATAGATTGGAGAGGACAAGGAGCAGAACAAGTGTTGGGGGAGGGGCTGGTGGTGGGTCAGTGTTAATCCCATACTATAGAAAAATGATCAACTGCAAGCCAATCAATGTATTTTACAGTGATGCTCAGCAATCTTTGGTCTACAGATGGGACAATTCTGTTTTACTACGATTCGATTCTTGTTATGTCGATACCTATGTCGATTCATAGGTCATGAGTCTGATCTGTTTTCGATTTTAGGTCTCACAATAACAAATTCTTACCTGGTTTTTCAATAAAAAACAATATTACCAGTGTTGGGTGTAACTTAGTCACTGTGACTTAGTTACTGTAATTAGATTACTTTTTTGAGTAAGTATTAGTGTTACTGTTAAAATACTCAAATTACAGTTAGTAACAAAATACTCTTAGTTACTCCTATGTTAACAAAAATCTACAAAAGTGACTTATTGTGTGAGAGAAAACGGCTCAGAGACACAGATCAGCAGCTCGAACAGGGCCCAGCATCATCTTTAATGTTGATTTTACCAAATTTGAGCATATTTAAGCAACTTTTTTGTTTTTTGCCAATAATAAAATTCTAAAATCCATTTTTGATTGATGTTTGCAATAATACACACAAAGTAATCCTAAAGTAATGTAACTATGTTACTTTCTTGGGGAAGTAACTAAGTAGTGTAACTAATAACTAAAAAGTAATAAGTAATGAGTAACCAATTACTTCTTCAGTACTTTTCCCTCAACACTGAATATTACTGATTTAATGTAGTTTTTAGAGAATTCATGTATTTGAGTGATTCCTAGGGCAGATTTGCCTTAGGAAGCTGCTGTTTACTTCCTCTGTCTGAGAAATGACAGTCGAATGAACTCTTTCGTATTCGCACAAAAATTAGGAACACATAAGGATCAACACCAGAATTGAAACGCCATTATCGAGCGATTCAATACTATTTTGGATATTCTTCCAGTCCACACACTTCAAAGGTTGAAATCGCACTGTCTCTCTCTCTCCGTGTCATAGGGTAAAGACATGCATTAAACACAATGAGACGCCATGCTGCCAGAGTCTTAAAGGCTTCTGTTCTAATTGAGATGATTGTGGCATGTTTCTGTCCCTCGGTTTTGGTGTCAGCCTGATGACCCTTTGAACTGACTGTCATGGGCTGGATAAATGAATGTGTCCTTCAGAGTGAGAGCCATGCCTGGGGATCATGTCAAAAGCATGTTTTACAGCGCGTCTCAGTGTCTTTGTCACTGACAGCGGATGACAGTGGTGGACAGTAACTGTATTGTGGAAATGGGATGAGTGGGAAGTCAGCAGATACTTCCATCATGAATCTGCTCCACACTTCTCTCTCTCTTTGCTTCTGATTTATTGTTTATCTGAATTAGTGTTACAGTTTAGGAAAAAAGTTTTACAATTCTGAAGAATACAGTTAACTCAAATCATTAACATTTGAGCATCTGACACTCAATACTGGATTAAATGGCACTGGACTTGGTATAAAGCTGCAGACAAAAAAAAAAATAGTTTGATTAGCAGTCTTTTGAACTACAAGCAAATGGGTAAAAATCTTACATTCAAGGCTATGAATCAGAAATGTGTCCAAAATTTGCATGTTAACTTACTAAGATACAAATATTGCACATATCAAGGCAGCAAAGTGTTTGTATAAACCTTTGTATCTAATATGCCTGATTGGAACTAATAATGAGTGAGAACAAGCTCGGCAAAGAAGAAAAGAATAATGTAGTATCTGTCTGTACATTTCTTTGGTAAAAAGAGAGAACAGTAAAGCTGGTGTTACAGATATGGTTTGAACACACCACTGTGTGATATTAGGGGTTGTGACATGCGTCTAGATGCAAATCATTTGCAAATTAGTTAGTTAAGGTGCCTTGCTGAACTTTTTGACCAAAAATAAACTTGAAAAAATACATATTTTGTCATTTAGATGTCTTTTTTACACTAAATAATTATTAAAATTCCGCATTTTTACTTTGAGTGTGCTTGTATGGCCACAAAATAGTCCGCTCAAAAACTTCCAATGTATAATTTTTAACTTTCTAAGTCTCTTGAATTGTGTAGATGACTTTTCACCTCCAGAAAGTTACACAATGCACCTTTAACTATTAGATAACATGACTTGATCATTACTAAATGATTAGATAGTATTTACTTCTAGCCCCTATTCTAAAGTGATGACCATTTATGTTTTTTTTCAAAAATGTTTTAATGATATATTGTGATATGATTCTCAATATTGGCATCGATTCTCCCAAACCTATTTTGATATTGTGATATTTGATTCTGTAATGCAGCTGTTTTCAAAGACTTGTTCTGATGTTCTGTCAAATTGTGCACCCCCATTAAAGACAAGCGTCCCCTTGTTCAAAGTTTGTGTAGAAATGTATTGTATTTTTAATTACTGTAGCTAACCCTCACCCAAACCCCAATCGTACACTTAACCATAGAATTGTGCCTAAACGTAGCCAAATGAGTTGTTAATGACTCCCAAAGTAATGTTTTATGTCACAAACAGTCACAGAAGCCAGTGAAGGTGCTCACTTTGATACCATACTGGTTTACCTTAAAAGTGTAGAGACGATCTAACCACCACATGGTCATCACTTTAGAATAGGATCTGGAAGTAAATGAAAAGTAAATGTTTATTCATTATTAGTAAATACTATCCAATCATTTAGTAATGATCCGGTACTGTTATTTTAATAGTTAACTAACATTTGTAAATTATTTGTATCTAGACCTTATCATAAAGTGTTACCAAAAATTAAAAAAAAATTTTTTAACATACATTTTACTTTCGAACATAATTATTATATATTATTATTATATATTTTTATATTATATTTTTTTTTTTATATATTGTGTGGTTTATGTGAATATATATATATGAATATAATATGATATGGCTGATATGACTATGAATAGGAGGTGATAGATTATTTTTATTAGATGGTAGTATTTTATTTATTACAGTATATAATTAAAAAAAGAACATTCAAATGGGCATAACAGTTTAACAAACCTTTGTAAAAACCTTCATAATCTTGTTTATTGTGTGCAGGATGTGATATTGCTCTAAAAGTGCATTTTAATAAAACAACTGTTACAGTGTCATAGAACTCTATGGATGAAGTGGTTTACCTGTAAATCAGTTCAGCTGCTTACTTCCACGAGAAAGATTTTATACTGAGTTAGTGTTTGGTGCTAAAACGCTTGCCTTTTGTGTGATTACTTTTGTATTATATGTAATTGATTACAACAAACAAGAATCAGACGCTCTTCTTTTGTACCAGTAAGTATTGGAGCACCCCAGGGTAATGTTTTAGCCCCAACCCTGTAGTCTCTTTTTGAATTTACTATCTTGTTTTACTACCTCAAATGTTAAACCTGCAGCATATGAAAATTACACACTAATCATGGTCTCCAGTGCACACCATGCTTTGTTTTTCAACATTAGGTTTGAAGGGGACTTATTGAGTTTTTTCCATCTGTTTAATAACAAACTGTAATATATGCTGATGTTGTTTACATTTTATTTTAGTAAAAAAAAAAAACCACAACAGCTTAGAAATAGAAAGAGGTCCATTTATTTCTTGTGCCAAATTGCTGAAGTGATAAGCCCTGCCACTTTATTGTAAGATTTTAATCGAACAAGCAGCAGATTTTTAATTTGGGATTTTTATTGTTGTAATGTGGCTATGAACTGTACATATATATATTTTAATAATCACTATTAAATCAGCAAGTGAGGTGAGACAGGCTTTTCTGAGCACTCAATTCTCAGCTGCAGACAGTACAAAAATAATGATGAGAGAAGGCAGGTATTAAACAGGGTTACATTTTTAAAACAAATAATTTTACACAAGATAGGTCTTATTATGTCGCCTGATTAAAATGGCTTGTAAGGAAAATTGTAAAAAGATGAACACATCTCTAAGACCAACTTCTCAGTGCTAAGATGTGATGCAAGAAAGGCCCTTAAACAAGCCTCCAACAGCGATACATGTGCAGATTTCTCCATCTGCCATGACATGCTCAACTATCACCTGAACATTGTGACCATAAACCCTTCAATGCTGAATTCTGGCTGTTTCCCATGAACCAACAGGACTGTGACCATTACGCTTGGATCTGGTGTTTTTCCTGTCCTTGCTTTTGTATAATTGATTTTAAAATATCAAGCATTTGATTTTGATGATCAGTCACAGTATTTTACCAGCAATAAGTAAGCCCTTTTGTCTCATTGCTAATCATTTATGGAAGAAATTTTACTTGGAGAGCAAGCTTATCTGAGATTGTGCCCTTGTATGGTAACGTGTTAAATAATTTCTCTTTCCCCTCTCATTCTGTCTCAGTTTTGTTTGTTTCTCGTTGCCTCCTGGGACTACGAGAGACAGACAGCCTTGCCAGATTCA